>BMAV01018693.1:0-21446 GCA_019973955.1 Trichonephila inaurata madagascariensis | reverse complement strand
TTTGTGCTTTCGTTTAGGGTTGATATAATGGGAATGTTGTGAGAATGGGGTGCTACCTCAGGTGTCGACATTGTCGCTAGACCGCGGTTCAAAATAAGGGCACCCTCGTGATGCTTTAGAGAGAAAGAGAAAGAGAGCGATGTTTTTAAATACTCATTCCCTGAATTCTTACTTTAAGGTAAGTTGTGATAATTTTATTTGAAATAATAATAACGCTTTTTAAATATTTATTAGCAATTTTATTTTAAATCAAAAATTAATCTATGAGATTTTAATCTTGTTTGTTGAATCTGAATGATTGAATTTATTTGATTACATTAAAATGCACCCAAGAAAGCAGTGGCGTAACGGAGAATATTAGCCCTTCACCTCTGCAAAGTCAGTTTTGGGGCCAAGTCGGATCTTACAGAAGATTGCAAAACCATAACCTTTGGGCGCCCTAGAATCCTGAGGGCCCCCGCGATGCGGGGGTGTACTTTACGCCATTGCAAGAAAGTAGAAATAAATGATGATTTCGGTTTCACAGTGATTATTGTGTGTGTGTGTATTCCATTCTCGGATAATTTAATTATTTGAAAATTATATTATAAATTATATAAATTATATTGAAAATTATATATTAACAATCTTTTTTATATAGTATTTGTAAGCTATATAATTTATTCCAAGATGAAAAGACTTGTTTCCACGGTCTTTTGTACATTATATACATATTTCAAAACATTTTTCTGTTGACGGAATGGACTTTTGAGGAAAGAATTAAATTGCTGAAGTTTCTAACTTTTGTTTTAAGTTCATGAAACACTGTACGCGAAACTTTTTTTAACGTGTGTTTTTATCGCAATCAATTTTTTTTTTTTAAATATGTTTACTATTTTTTTTTTTTTTTTTTACTAGTTTTTTTCCGCAATATTTCATGTGCACTCAATTGCCGTTTGTGATAAAAAATTCAAAATAATATATTTTCACAAAATTTCTACTTATGCTCACATATACAAAATAAGGAATTTACAAAAGACTTTTTGTGAATTGAACTGAATTACTAAAATGAAAAAAAAAAGTAAAACAAAAAAAAAAAATTTTTTTTAAATCAAAATTTCCCATTTTGATCCAAAAAAAAAAAATTGATTTTGCTACTTTTATTAAATAGTTAAAAACTACAAATATGTATATACAGGGACATAATCACAACATTAAACGGTAATTAATTTTTTAAATTATCATTAAAAAGTCCGTATTGTATCCAAAACAATCGTGTTTTATAAAATTTCAGTTCAACTGAAACTTTAAAACGAAAAAAAAACCCTTCAAGTTTTGACCAAATCCCAAAAAAAGATGCCAACGTTTGTTTTTAAATCTTTAAATAATTAGTTTTAATCAATTAATTTTTTTAAAAATTATAATTAAATTATTGTTTTCACCAAAAAAACAGATATAAAATTTCAGCTCAATTGAGCACTTTAAAATGTATTTTATTATCGATTGAAAATTCCACCAAGATAAATAAATAAATAGAGATTGTGACCTAATGGTAGGAGAGAATTCAAAAAGAAGATTGAATTTTGCTGCGTAATTTTTATCTGAAAGTAAAAGCAAAGGGTCTGGATCAGCGACGCACACAAAGGGAGGGGGACTGGGTCCTCTCCCCTCCCATAGCCCATAGATGTTTTTTATTTATTATTCGAAACGTAGCGAAAAATTTAATTCTGTATTTGTTATTAATAATTAATTATTTATTCAATAATTAATTTTTTACTGTGTTTTGTTCCTCAAAAACGACAAAATCAAAAGTATATGTTGGGCGGCGTAATGGAGTATGATACGAGAATGGTGGACTTTCGCGATCCTGGACCCTAGAAAAATTCCTGTGTACGCCACTTATTGTGAATTTATTTTAATGATTTGGTATAAAACAAGGGCTCAATGATCTCAACATTCTAACTGCAATTTTCCCCTACCTTTTGCCAGATACATTATTGTCCAGGAAATGTTAGTTGCATTATTCTACATTATTTACGTCCAAGATTTGGAACAAATGATTACAACTAATCCAATAAAAGTTTTAATTCATTTTATGAATTGCCTTCATGGCTGGTTATTCAAGAATAAGCTTATTTATTACTAGCGTTTCGTATTCAGTTTCTAGTTTTAGTTTTTTAGCTCAAAATGTTTAGTAAATTATTTTGACCTTTGGATAGGAATTCAGAATACTCGCCGTTTCGAACGTTTAGCGGGTTGTGGAATATTTTCTGCAAAAATTATATGCTTCGTATAACATACAATAGATCGTAAATAGGTCCGTCGTCAAAAGCTCTTGTGTAGCTGAACAGTGCGACGTAAATATTTACTCCCTCACTCATGCAGGTCGTAAATAAATTGAATAAAATTTATATGATTTTTTTTCTGAAACAGCTTACAATTACAAACGAATTTTTATGTAAATGAATTAATTAGTATTACCCTACGGAAGGAATTTATTAAATTAGGAAATGATGAGTTACCCGCAATAGTTTTAATAACAGCATCGAATTTTACTTAGATTCTGCTAGAAATATAGCTCATCGTGAATAACAGAAGTGTAATTTCAGTTAAAAGATATACAGTCGAACCTCCATATAACGAACCTCTATATTGCGAATTTTTCTATATAGCGAACTTTTTCCTGGAACCAAGAACATTTCACGATTTTCTTCGTAAAATAACCTCCCAAGTGGATTTTCTATACAACGAACTTTTTTCTTGTGTGATTCAATATTTTTTTTCTCCCTATTTTTAAAATATTTCTGGATATTTCAAGTTATATTCTCTCTTTTAACACATTTATGGTTATCACAAAGTGAGTTTTAATGCATTGCAAAGATGTGAGGTGTGTGTATATATTATGAAACAAACATTTTTTCAATTAAAAAAAAAATAACTCAAACAAAATTAACAGTTTTTATGAGTACTTAAATTTAAGGACGTATGTGATAACGTATGCTTAGAATCTCTAGTTTTTAAATAATGTATGTTTAAAATTACTTGTGTACTTTAAATTAGAGAAAATGTCGTTAAAATTCATTAATTTTAATTTAAAACTATTTTCTTAGTGATGAAAATGCAGTGTATTCCTCGACATTCTTTTTCTTGTTTTCCTTGCACACAGTTTTTTCTCTCTTTCTTCTTTCTTTCTTTATATATAAAATACACACATAAATATATTTATTTATAAAAAGGTGTAAATAATTACTATTTTGAATATATAGTGTTTATGAATTTTTAAAATTTGTTTTATGTGGATTATAAAGTATATTGAAAGAAGAACCTATATATAACGAATTTTCCATATAACGAACTTTTTGGGGGTTCATCGTTATATAGAGGTCCGACTGTACATCTAATTCTGAGACAAACTGCAGTCTTGAAAACCTCTGATACTTGATTTCGTGCGCGTGGTGTTAATTCTATGGAGATTTGAATTATTTCTTCTCAAATATAAACTGGATAACTTTTTTTTTCAAGATTGAGAATAAATATATTCCGAAGATAAAAATTTAAATTTACTAAATATTTTTTCTCATTTCTATATTGATCCTTTTTCTTATTATTTTAAGGACTTCAACTGAATGATATCAATCTTAAAATTATTTAAAAATGGTTTAAATGATCGACGAAATACTGAGGAATCATCATTTTTATTCTTTCTTTAATTTTATTGTAATCAAATGAATGTAGTATTTAATATATAAAAAAGAAGTTATTCGAAACCCAAAATATTCACGATACCAAAAAGAAAAAAAAAGACAGTTGCAATATATAAATCTCTAGAATCTGTTCTGCTCAAAATTGTTTGGAATGCAAATTTGTTATTTTAGAACCTCCCGCATAACAGAGCTATTCTACAGCATGGATTCACTTTTAACACAGTTTGAGAATTGGGAGGTCGCGGTAGCCTAGTGGTCAAGATAACGGACTCGTGGCCAGCGTGTCATGAGTTCGAGCCTAATACCGCTGAAGACCCGCCGCGTAGGGAGACGATGCACGTTAAATATATCAAGGCTCAAACATCCTCTCGTTGGTGTGTTATGGATGTTAGAGGAGAGGGGTGCCAGCTCAGGTGTCGTCATTTGACCATGATTCAAAATTACGAGGTCCGTCGCCGAAAGCCCTCGTGTAGCTGAATAGTGTAATGTTAATATTCCTTCACTCGAGAATTGAGAACAATCACCGAATAACCCAATGCTTTTATACCACGGATTCACTCCAATACGGCTACAGAAAAGCTTTGTACAACATGAAAGGTAATAAAAGCTATTAAAAGAGAGTGAGCTTTTCAACGAATGTGAAATTAGGATAATCTCCGTTCAACAAATCTGATAAAGCTGTTTAAGTGTGAAAGATGCCTCACATTTGACATTTTTCATATGAGCACAAATTCCCTGTAGAATACTTAATATTTGAGCCCCTTTAAATTTTTGATTGTCTCTCTTTTGGCTACGTAGATTAAAAATTCGTGCGTACGTAATACTCACCATTTTTTTTTTATAAAAAATAATTATGTTTTTATTTTTATTATGAATTTGTATTTTAATTATAAATTAATTTTTTAGCCCTAGGCTGTATATGGCGTACATAAAATGTCTCTTAACACATAAATAGTGACGTTTATGATAGTGCTTTGTGATGATGAACAAAAACATTTTTTAACTCTTATTAATATATGTGTATGACTTCTTAAGAAAACTATAATAAAGATATTTATCTTAATTAGGGGAAAATTTTATAAAATATTTTCTAATTTTTTTTCATCTAGCTCCCCATTTCGTACTTATTTTTTGTACGAAATGAAATATGTCATTCGTTTTTCATTTATTTCCAAAAAAACTGCATTTAAATAATTTGTTCTTGTAAAAATATTCTTAAAACAATTTGATATGTATATTCTAATTCAGGTGACATTAAATGTTAAAATATTAATCATGTGTATAAGCCTTTTCAAAATCACTCTTCTTAACATTATCAGTCACCTTAAGTATAATCGTACACTGGAATTTTGATAATAATCCCAGAATTTAGAAAGTTATCTCCAACGCAGTGATCTAAAAACCCGTTTCCCACTTTTTAAAGTGATTTATTAAAGCATCCTAAGATGCTAAATGCAACAAGTAATATAAAAAAAGAATTTAAGTCTCAATTCCTACTTAGGTTAACAAAGAAAAATTTTGGTTTTAGTTACTTTTTATTAAATAATTATAATTAATATAAATATGAATATACATAGGACAGAATCACAACATTAAGTGACAAAATAGAAGGCGGTTTTCCTTGCAATTTTCCATTTTCCTTTCTATATGGGACTATTATTTTTGTTACTATTTATTCATTTTTTAATTTAATGAATGAATTAATATTTGAAAAAAAAATTTCATTTTGGTGCCATCCAATACAAAGTTTTAAAAAAAAAGATTTGAACTTTAATGGATGAATAAAAGTATTTTATTTTAAAATTGAAAATTTTTGGTTTTTTTTTAAATATATATATATATATATAAAAATATATATATATTTTTTTATATTTATATATATATATATATATATATATATAGGGAGAGAGTGAAAACTATAATAGTAGGAATTGAAAAATGATTTATTATAGCATCCTAAGATGCAATATGCAATGATTGTAATTTACAAACATGAATCCAAATCAAAACGATAAACAATTTAAATGCAATAAATGACACTTTGAGACTGATGACCCTTAATCTCCGGCTCTGCCATTGGTCCAATCATTAGCTCCTACCACCAAAGAATACATCTGCACCGATTCAATACTTCAGAAAAGCACAAAATCCACACTCTCTGAAACTAGCAATCACGAAACCAGCCATTAGCATCCACTCTCTACCCTTGACCATTTTTCCGCCAGAAATGTGACAGGCCAGCAACACTTTCTGCGGGGAAATGAGGCTTGAAGAAACACGCTCTCCTAACCTATAATTTGGCCTGAAGGCCAGTTTTTGTACCTTTTCCCACTAACGACGCTCCTCTGCTTTGACCAAAGCTTTGTTATTAGTATCATTAGTGTGACGCCAGGTTCCCGCTTTTGTTGGAGTACCTTTCCTCCTGGCCACAAACTCGTTCTCGCCGTGGAAGATCTGTATATTTTTGGAACGGAAGGTTACCGGAAGAGGGGGGAAGGGACCAATGGCCTTGAATGAAGTGAGTTAATAATGGTCTATTAATCGACACATTTAAATCAATAGCCTTTTGCGGTGGTTTCTAAGTTCATGGTGACTGATCTTCAATCGATAGACATCAATTTCATGATGAAGTGGGGTTTGTTTCTTGCGTTTTGTGTGTATTTTTTTTTGGACTCTTCCAAACATTTTAAAATAAAGTTAAGGCAGTGTTTCTCAAACTGTGGGGCGTACCTTCTTAGGGGGATGTGATAACCCTACAAGGGGGGGTGTGTATATTGAAAAGTCGAAAAAAATAGATTATTTTAAAAAATTATTAATTTACTCAAAGAAAGCAAAACAAAATACATTCAGCCATAATAAAAATAAGATACACATTTACACTGATATAATACACTTATGAATGTATCAGTAACGCACAATGTGTTTCATAATTAATTTTAAGAACAAGTTTAATAATCACCAGTTACCCTATAGGCATGCCATAAAATTGTATACAAAATTTAATACTTATCTTGATAATTTGTATGGTTTATAATTAAAGTCGTATTGTAGCCTTACGTCAAAGTATATTATTGTTGAATTTAATACATTATTGTATAGAAGGGGGAGTTGAGTTTGGTGTGCAAGAGCCAGTTTTGGCTATACTGCGCCAAACATTCATAGATCTGTGGTCTGGACGGGAAAAGAAGAAAAGAAGAATTTGGATGACAAGATGGAGGGTCGAAAATAGAGAAGGATCACACAGGGGTACCCCGGGGTCGTGACACCCGTGTTTACCAAAGATAGTAAACCCCTTGGGAAAAGGAAAAGATCACTAGGGTACCTCGGGATTGTAACACCCGTACCCACCTAAAGAAGGTGAGCCCCCTGAGGGGGTATGGAAGGGGGAGGGGTCGCTTTGAAAATTATGATTGAAAATTGGGTCGCAAGTATAGGAAGTTTAAGAAACACTGAGTTAAGGTGAATTGACAATGATAGAAACGGTAATTTTAAAAAAAATCATAAAAATGGATAATCTTTTGATATTAAAAAAAAGGGTCAGAATATACATATAAAATTATTTTAAAAATATTATTGCAAAAAAAATTATTTAAACGCAATTATTATTTTTATTTTTTGCAAAAAAATGAAGAAAAAATGACGTAAAATCTCTCTTTTTTAGTGAAAAATGTTTCCGCAATAATAATATTTCACTTCTATATAGCCGAGATTTCTCAACAGAGTCCGAACTAAAATTTTTCAAAAATTCACGTTGTTTTCAGATTTACGATCAATTGAAACAATAACGAGTGTTTTTAGTTAAAATTTCTCTACTCACTGATATAATAAAATGGGGATAAATCCCTCTTCTATTGGAAAAAAATATATTTCAAAATTTTTAGTTCAATGTAACGTTTGGTGGTTTTTCAATTCAGATAAAGACTACTCCTTTTTTGTCTTTTAGAAAACTCTTATTACGGGACGACACAGACGTTAAGAAACAAGGGAAAACATATAGGATTAAAAGTTAGGTTGTATTATTAGGGCAATTGACCCTTCAATTACAGCTTACAACTGTACAAAACAGTAGCTCACCTGCCACTGAGCCCTTACACATAACAAAACAAAAGTTTCGAGTTGCAGAGCCGCGATCTCAAGTCGATGCTTTTAAACATTCAAACCCGGTTTAAAAGTCCTAACTATATATAGACAAAATAGTATTATTAAAGAAGCACGGAGAAAATTTTGAAAATATGTCATTTTTCATTTTTTTGTCAAAAAATTGTATTTAAGGCTACACAGTACCTTTTTTCAAAAAAAATTTTCGAGACAGTAACAGTAAAAATAATTTATATTTTATATTCATATTATATCATTAAGTTGATTCTGAAAGCAAAAAATCAGTTTGACTAGCCATTATTTTACAATTTTAAAAAAGGAATTTTGAAGTTTTTCACACACAAACTTTTATAAGAGGCTCAATTTTTAAAATTTGTTAGTAATTTCAAGTGTGAATTATGTTTCTTAAATTATTGCAAGTAAAATTTAGCATGGATTTGAAAATCTGTTCCCTTGTTGATTTTTAATGATTATTTTTCTAGCTAAGCCTGGAAAAAACGCAAAAATTTTTAAAATGTTAACTTTCACATTTTTTAAAATAGCTATATATCGCAGACCTACGTCCATACTAACTTTTATAGAACATACGTTAGGGAGTATCTACAAAAATATTTCAAGACTCTATCTTGAACAGAAAAAAAGCCTCAGGGATTAGAAAACACCTACATCTTCAAAACTAAAAGTCCGAGAAAAACGCATTTAAAGTTTGTAAAGACATAAAACAAAAGTCTATAATGCCTGTAAAGCTCTAATTTTTAATATGTTATTTTTTAACTTATGTTTCTATATCAAAAGACCACTTCAATTAATTATGACTGGAAAAAAATTTTTTTTAAATTCAAAAAATATATGTTTGCATAATATTGATAGTGTTTGTTATGACGACAGGTTATTCAGCCTAATCTTAACAAAATATTTGCACAAAAGTATTAAAATACAAATAAACATTTATGCACAACATAATAATGATAAAAGCTAATGATTAAGCTAAAAATCACCAGGTTTATTCATAAAATTTAATTTTTTTAGTTTTAAATTGGGAAAGTTTTACAAAAGTTTTAAAGCTGCCCCCAACAAGAACTCAAATACCATAATATAGTACTACTATATGTTTACTATAATGTAGTTTGGCCCATAGTGGAAATATTCAGTTTTATCTGCAACACTTGTAATCAGAATACTTATATTCGAAAGTCTTATTGCAGTATTAGTGAAGGGCTGGTTTTTAGATATATATATTTTTTGGTTGTATTCTCCATCTATTCCGAATATTGTTTCTCATAGCAACCTTAGAAAGTTTTGGCCGTAGCATTGTCTCAACAGGCAAACATTAATGAAAAAACTTTAAAGTTATGTAAAATATTTTTTAAAACAAAAATTGGCCTTGAAATCAATCTTAATTAAGTAATTATGAGAACTCAAAAAACTCAAAACATAATCAAGCAGAAATAATTTTAGTATTGAAAATTGAAATTAATAACCATTTGACACTGAAAAAGTTAATTGTGCTCAAAAATATTTTTAATTTATTCAATTTAAGAGTGGGAAAAATGCTTTAAAATGAAACCGAAAACAAAACCTATGTTCAGAAAACTTCAAATATCTTAAAAACTAACTTGTTAGCAGATCTGAAATTTGGTGACAAGCTTCCCAAGTATATGGGCCACAAAAAAAAAAAAAAAAAAAAAAAAAAAAAAAAATGCAAAAGAATTTTTTTTTTTTTGGTATTATTGAAATTTGTAGGGTACTGTGTAACCTTAAATAATTTCTTCTTGTAATAATATGCTTCAGAGGTACTGGGCTCGAACTCAGAACATGCCAGCCACGAGCCCAATACCTTGACCAATAGGCTCCCACGGCCACACCTTGCGTGTCCAAGAACTTTAACTATGGAATTAGAAATTTATAAAATAAGCAATTGTACCTGCGTTTAAATAAATAGTGATGTCTGGGAATAGAATTACAATAACCAAACTGGATTCAGTTCATTGATTATAATAAATACTATACTTCACAACAATATACAATATATGTTTTCAATTATTTTTTGTTTTAATTTCTTGTTAAGCCTGGTTAGTTCCTATTAGTTGTTGATGGTTTATAATAGAATTTTCGGAAGTGATTATTCAATTTAAATGGCGACCGCAAAAAACATTTTATGTAAATGCATACCTCACAGCTGACGGAACAATGGTTTTTCATTATCTTTTCATTAATGTTTTCGTTCTAAATTTCAGTTAGTAATTTTTCATACCCTAAGAACTTATTCATACTTTTATGTACCTTTTACGTCACAGTTACGTAGACACGTAAATTGTTTATGAATCAAACTGAAAAAACAACTTTATTTCTGTCAACTTTTTCTACTTAGCTTTGTATATTAGAATAAAAAAGAAACTATAAATAAATTTATGATCGTATTCCTTAGATGATAAAGTAATGATATCTTTTAGTGAGATACCGATATGTCTTGTTTAAAGTGAAATACTGGGGCAAGAAAACCTTGACATATTATTTACGGTTTACAATGAAATAATGTTTCGAAGAATCGGTTTTCACAAATGTTGGACCTTCATTGTAACAGAACAGCAATAATTAATCGTCAGAATTCAAGACATAATCTTCCAACGTTATAGGAGGTAAATTATCTACTAAAATGTTAAGAGAAATTGCTGAGAGAAAGAGAGTCCTTTCCCCATATTTCTTTCGAATATTTCAAAAAGTAAAATCCGGTGTATAACGCTCACCTATACTTTCAAGCTGCATTTTTTATTTTAAGGTATCCGACTGCGTTCGGAACCGTGGTTTTAAAAATGCGCATAAATGAATAATTTCCATGATATTTAGTGTCAGTTAGATCAGAATACATGTATAAAATTATTTTTTAAGGACATTTTGACAAAAAAAAAAATTATTTAAATACACTATTTCGTCAAAAAATTAACTTAGAATAACCTTTTTCAAAATGTTCTTTTGTGAAAAATGCTTCTATTATAATAATATTTTGCCTGTAGCAATAGCTCAGACCTCTGTACAGAGGCTCAACAATGATTTTTGAAAAATTCACATTATTTTCAGAGTTACAACCAATTGAAATATATAATTATCGGCGTTTTTTTCTTAAAATTTCTCCCCTCTATTGTCATAAAACATAGATAAACCCACTTCTAAGTTATATATTTCAAAAATTCTAGTTGAGCCTCTGTACAGAAGTCTGAGCTATATACAAGTAAAATATTATTATATAATAGAAGCATTATTCACAAAAGAAGAACATTTTGAAAAAAGGTTATTCTAAGTTAATTTTTAGCCGAAATATATTGTATTTAAATAATTTTTTTATTGTAGTACTATTCTTAAAACAGTTTTATGTACATTTTCTAATCTAAGTGACACTAAATATCATAAATATTATCCATTTATACGCTTTTGCAAAATCACGGTTTCGAACGTAGTCAGATACCTTAAGGCAGGGGTATCCAAAACGCGGCCCGCCAGTATGTAAATTGCGGCCCACCGACTCTTTTTAAAAAATTTTTAAATATCAGATTTTTTAAAGTTTTTTCATTTTGAAATTTATTTGAGGGGAATTTTATATATATATATATATACAATGTATTTACCTGTTACCTGTTCTTGTTTTAAAATAAATCCTTTTTGATTATAGAAATGTCCTTTAGATTAAAATAGATTTTTAATTTATCAATCAATTACACTTGATTTTACTATAGAAAAATTACTTTTTTGATAAATTTCGAATTGCATTATGCATATCCTTTACTATGGATGGTTCATGATTCTCTGTGTGTGCGACTTTCGTTTCTCCTCCTCGTTTTCTGTTTGGCGAGTCCAAAAAGCAAGAGGCAATCAGAGATGTTTTTAAAAGTTTTAAAAAAAATATTCAAGACGGTTAAGATAAAGGACAATCGTTTGCGAATGACAGCACTATCAAATTTCAACAAGGAGTAACGAAAGATCAATTCAATAGGAATACCGTAATTTTCAAGAAAATGGCAACTGTAATATTTTATACATTATTTGATCATTGCATTATTTTTTTTTTTTTTGGTTTGGGGAAAAAAAATTTAATGCTGTTTTAAATTTTCACCCAAAAATGTTTTTTTGTTTCCAAATCTAATATAAAAGGTAATATTTTTATGTGCAGGAATTAAAAGGTCTTTGGGTTGGACACCCCTCCCTTAAGGGTATATTCGTCATAACGTGCCCCCTCTTTTATACGAAGGCACATGGAATGTACGTTTAGCAATGCTATTATGTTTTAAAGCCATTTATTCGAGGTATTACTCCAGACTTTTGAAAAAATAGTATATTTCTAGAAAAACAACCCCCCTTTTTTTCCCTAAGTTCATAAAATATGATATTTCCTTTAAATAAACAGTATTCCGATCTTTGTAGAAGTTTTTTTTTTATGAACATCTCTTTTTTAATTTTTGAAGCTATCACTTTGATACCCGGCGTATCACGCGCACCCGTAAATTTCGATCTTATTTTTTGTGTTAAAAGTGCGCGTTATACGTCAGAGTTTACGGTATATTATAAATAAAACACACACATTGTGTACTGATTGTATTAGTAGTTTCTACTTGTAATTTAATTGTACTAACACTTAAGACTTTTTTTTTTACTGTTATTTTTGTTTCCTGCAATCATGCGACAAAAACAATAAGTTCTTTTCGGAATTTATATTTATATTCAAAAGCTACCCTACGTATCTTGTTTGGAATTCAAGTTTTTTTTCCATCGCGGATTCGAATTTTACGCTCAAATTATTTGACTACGCTCGGAATTATGATTTTGAAAAAGCGTATAAATGAAGAATTTTTTGATATTTAGTGACACTTGAATAACAATATACATATAAAATTGTTTTAAGGATATGATTAAAAGAAAAAGCAAAAAAAAAAAAGAAGAAAGAATTACCTATTTTCAAAACCTCCCAGGCCCTTTAAAAATTTTTTCATTCCAGCTTTTCCAACCTTTTTTGGTTTTTGGTTATTGAATATCAAAACAATTCATTTGTATACTTTTGCAAAATCAAGGTTCAGAACGTAGTCAAATACCTAAAAAAATTATTGTTGCATATTATTCAGTTCATTCATGCATAAATAGAAAACTGTTTGTTACATCTGTTCTTTTAAAACAGGGATGAAACATTATTTGTGTATAAAACAGTCTAAAGTGGCTTTTTATATATATAATTTTAATTTTGAAAACAGCAAATGTAAACTAATTGAAACTTGACACAAGCAGTTTTAACTGATAATATCTAAAGATTAATTGCACATGGTATTATATAAAACTTGATTTTAGAAATTATCAGGGGATTTTTTGCACAATATCGAGTTTAATGTTTTATAAATAAAATATTAAGAGATTAATTACATTTTTCAAAGCCAACGCAGTGTGGAAAAAAAGGTAAGTGAGAAGAAAAAATCATTATTTATTTGCCACTATCAAATACAGTACATTTTACAAAACCTTTTCATTGGGTTTTTCGTTCTTTTTATTATTTCAATTCTACAGAATATGTCCTTTGTCAGGCAGGAGGCAAACACGATCTTTTTGGAGTTTCAAAACGGACTGCCTTTTCCTCTTATCCTAGAATTTCAGTCGGGATTCAGTTTTGTTTGCGAAGTAGTGGTTTCCTCACGGCCACCGGTTACCGGGGTGATGTCAGATGAAAAGACCCCGCAATATTTAGGGGTGCACGTGTGGATGTGAACTGGGATATTATCTACATAGAAAAGCAGCTGTGCACAAACGATACAGCAGCAACGTAATTTTTATTAAAAAAATTTTTAAAAAAAAATATTTTAAAACGCCAAAAAAAAGGTGGAAACCCAAATTGCGTGTATGGTTCAATTATCTTTGTTCATGAATTTTCGATTTTTTTTCCGCATAAAAAGGAGCGGGACCCAGTAATCATGGTCCCGAGCTCGAACCTTTTGGCTGAAGACTCACCGTGATGCACGTTGAATTTGTCTAATTAAATGTCCCCCAATGGTGTTGTGTGGTAGTTTGTGGAAGCAGGGACCAGCTCAAGTCTTCCGGGTGGGGGATGGAAGTTCGAAGAAGGGGGACCAGCTTAGGTGTTGTCCACGTCACTTGGCCATGGTTCAGAATTGCGGGTCCGCCCAAAAAGCCAGCTCTGGTAGCTCTAAACCCTCTTCGGGTGAGCTCGGCTCCTTGGCATTCCATCAATACCAGCCCTCGTGTTTTTTATGTGTTTTAAACACTCACACAGGAAATTAAAAAAAATACTTGAGGCTATTTTTAAATCCCAAATCCTTTTTTTTAAAAACGATTTTTATATTTTTGGTTAGGATCCCCCGAAACGTGGAAACGACAAAATTCGATCAAGGCATATTTTTTTTTTTTTTTTTATTGGATATTTTAGTCTCTCGCGCTTTCTGTTCATAACTCCTATGTTCTTTGACGGCCACGATTAATGGCAAAAAATTTTCCAAAACCCAAAACCAAAAAGATAAACAAAGATATTTGTAATTTCTTAAAAAGGGTCGATGCGTGGCAAGCAGATATAGCGTGGCAAGCTTAGATATAGCGTGGAACAGATATAGCGTGGCAAGCCTAGATATAGCGTGGCAAGCCTAGATATGGCGCGGTGCTTAGAGATAGTAGTGTGGAATCATTCTGATCGATAGCGTACAAGTTAGTGTGAAATCTTGCAGATCAAGGTTAGCGGTCCGATAGTTTTAGAAGGAATAGAAATCCTATATAAAGAAGTTGGAATCTTCATATAAAAAAGCGAAAGATATATATCTCTTTAGGTAAAGGAAGGAGAACTGAAAAGGTAATATTGGATATAAGTAATTAGATGAATAGGATTATTAATGATAATTGGGATAAAAAGGGTCTAATTGTGATCTGACTTTAATACGTGATTTAATTTGGGCTTGACTCCCCACTTTAATTAAAAATTTTCAAATTAAATTTAAGTAATATGTTATTCTTAATAAAAGTTGTATTAAGAATTATTATGTCTCATCATTTTGATAATCCCACACCTCTAGCTTACGCGGAACCGGCACGACATGGTCATCACAGGATGGCTATGTCGCAATGCCCCGAACGTATTTAATTCTGGTTAGGTAATGTAGGTGGAAGTACGGTTCTACCTGAATTGTCCTTTTCTGGGTCGTAGTATATTGCTGAGTTTATCGAGTGTATCGATAACAACATACGTTACTTGAAATCCCAAGTAATCTGTCATGTGTACTTAAAAAGTCATCTCGGGGAAGGGCTCAAGATTGGTATTCGATATTTGGTTCGTTGGTTAGTGCAAAATACAGCCACGGATTTTGCGCAGCTCAAAACTGAATTAGCGAAGGCTTTTTCCCGCGGTCAAAATAAGAAAGAACTACAGTCGGAGTTTTATGCATCCCAGCAGGGGAAAAAATCAGGATGCTACTGATTTTGTGTATAGATTACTAAAAAATAGAGAAGTTTAGAATTAGGGAATGTCCCAAGCAGACTTAGTGGATCATATTTTAGTTCGACTCGAACCACAGATCCAGGACTACGTGGAAGTACGAAATCCACAAAACACATCAACTTTTAGAAGTCTTGGCTAAATTCGAAGAGAAAAATATTCTTGCAAATTACAAAGGGGTTATCAGAACGATAATATAGAAAGACGAGGTCAAAATGCGCATAGGATGCCTAATTTTGAAGCTAATGGTAAAAACCCGAGTAATTCTGAAATAAGGCGTAGACCAAATAACAGTAGAAATGATTTTTTATGAGAATAGCCGTCAAAATAATAGAGGATTCGGAGGAATAGGTTTCATAATAATGATCAGAGATTCAACAACAGGGTTACTCATTTCGAAATGGCGAATGATAATTTTAATAGAGGGGACCGTAGAAATAAGGGTTCAGTAATATTTCAATCAGGCTAGACGCAAAGGGACGATTAAATATTGAAGGTTAATGATCAACCTCAAGAGGTGTCCGACAAGAGAGACAATTAGACTTTCTCCGATATGTATAGCACCCGTAGAATTTCCCCCACGTTCCTATTTTATTAAATAACACATTTTTGAAAGCGCTATGGGACCCCGGGAGCAGATAAATCATTTATATCGGAAAAGTATATAAAAAATATTTTTCTTTTAAGCAAATTAAAAAATCGCGAGCCAGGTAATAACAGACAGGGTGCGAAATGCCAAAACAGGGGATTGTAGAATTGAAAATTGGATCAGACAATTCAAAAAGAAATTGATAATTTCTGTGTTGAAAGATTTAGAATACCCATGTATTCTAGGTATAGATTTCATAAGTGCGTCAAGAATCGTATTAGTTTTTAATCAAAAATCGTTAAAAATTTCCCAGATTCTCAAATAAATAAGGGTGGTTAAACCCAAATTTAAAAAGAGGAAAAAGAAAGAGATAGATTTATCTAAAACAAAATTGGGGAAGTAGAAAACAAAAACTACAAAATTTGTTTAGTAGTTTTAAAGGGTTATTTTCAGAGAAACCAGGTCTTACTCATGTTTTATACCATGAAATTGACACGGGAGATAACCCACCAGTAGCTTCAAGGCCTTATAGGTATGATCGCACTAAGCAAGCAATAAAAGATTTTCACATACAAAAAATGTTACAAGAGGAAACGATTGTTCCAATTCAGTCCCCATACGCGTCACCTGTTGTATTATGCAAGAAAAATAATGGGTTACCACCGGATAATCCGGAAGCATATAGATTTGCAGTAGACTATAGAAAATTAAATTCGATCACAAAGTATCCGCGATACCCTTTACCGTTAATAGATGATTTATTAACGAACATACCATATACAACAATAATGTCATCTCTTGATCTAAGAATGGGACTTTCAAATGGCAGTAAACCCCAGCGATATAGTTAAGACCGCATTTGTAGTAAAAAGTGGCACTTATGCTTTCAAGCGGATGCCATTCGGTTTATCAGGAGCAGCTAATTTCAAAAACAAATTGACATAATCCTAAAACCGGTGATAGGGAAATTTGTGAGTGTTTACATGGACGACGTTATTATTACGTCTCCATCATTCACTCACCATGTTGAACATTTAAGGGAAGTTTTTTTGTTGTTAAAGGATGCAGGATTGACATTAAATAAAGAAAAATGTAAATTTGGGTGCGATGAATTGAAATATTTGGGATTAATTATTAGTAAAGAAGAATTAAACGGATGAACAAGGGTTTGAGCTTCAAGAGTGAAACGCCCCCTAACTCAAAAAGAGGTTTCCAAGTTTTTTGGTATGTCCCAGTGGTACGCGAAATTTATTAAAAATTTTGCGGATATTTGTGAGCCACTTTATAATCTTAAACGAAAATTTAAAAAATTTGTCTGGTCCAATGAAGCACAAAAGGCATTCGAAGAGGTCAAGGAGGCGGTAACAAAAGGAAGGAGCCATTCGAGTTATTTACAGATGCCAGTTCGATTGGTTTAGGAGCAGTACTTAACCAACAAAACAGACCAGTGGTATTTGCGTCACGTACACTGAACAACGCAGAGAGGTTTCACAGTAACCGAAAAGAGAATGTCTAGCAGTAGTATGGGCGTTGAACAAATTTAGAACATATTTAGGAATATTACCTTAATTGGTAATAACAGATCACGCCGCATTAACACGCCTAACACATGGCAAAAATTTGTCGAGTAGGATGATTAGATGGGCACTAAAGTTAGCAGAATTCAATATAGAATGGGAACATAGACCGGAACTCAAAATGCAGTGGTGACATTCTTTCAAGGAATCCCAAATTAATAGTATAATTGGTGATAAAATTAATTGTGCCATAATCAAGGATTTGGTACTTACTTCACGGGAACAATTAATAAAGGAACAGAAAAATGACCCAGAATTAGGTCATATATATAGATATTTAGAAAACCCAAGAAAACCGGGTTAAGCAACGATATGTGAGTTTCCCCCCGATTTTCGTTTTTTGAAGGATTGTTATTTTATGCGAAACACGCAACGTCATTAGGTAAAATGCGTGTATACTTTCCCAAAAATCTTTGGAATGAAATAATGAAGTTTCTGACAACCCAAACGCTGGCCCTTTGGCAATTTAAACGTATAAAAAAAAAGGGACGTTTGTTTTTTCCCCCGTACATGAAAAATTTATTGATCAATATGTTCTACATGCCATATGTGCCAATTTAAAAACTAAAAAAAACGCGTTACCAGCTGGTCGAAAACCAATTATATCGAATTATCCGAATGAGAAGTGACGTTGATTTGTTGGGCCCCGTATCCTATATCGAGAATAAGACGTAACCGCTATTTTTTTGATAACCGATCTTTTTCAGCAAATGGGCTAAAATTTAAACCTTTTAAAAAAGGCCTCATTCTTTTGCGGAATTTTTTTGTTTTTAACCCCAGGACCCCAAAAAAATTAATAAGTTTGGGTCCCAATTTATACCCCGAGATTTTTGACATTAAAGGAAAGATTAGGCATAAGGATGTGAAGATTTTTGCATATGACCAAAGCAAATCGGACTGAAAAGTTAATCGAGATATAGTGCAAATGATTGCAAATTATGTTAATGATCAACACGATACTTGGGATCAATTTTACGTGAGTTTGACGCTATTCGTACAGCGGTGAATGAAAAAAAAGGAAAAAACACCGGCTGAATTTTTTTTAGGTCGAAAATTGATTACACCATTTCAAAACTAGTTATGATATGGAAAGTTAAAAAATTCAAAACCCAAAAAATATAGAGAAGTTATTCGGGGGAAGCTAGACTAAGTACGAAAATTAAACAGGAAAGGGGGGAAAAATATTATAATAGACGTAGAAAAGACATAAAAAAAAAGGTAAATGTTTGGGGTCTTATTGGAAACACACCCTGTAAGTTCAGCAGCTAACAAAGTATCCCTAAATTTAAAAAAAAATTTGAGGGACCTTATAGAGTCTTGAAGTTAAAATTTTAATAATATTGTAATATGGAAATCGGGAAAAAGATTAACAGTTAACGTAGATCAAATAAGAAATATCGTCATAGGAAATGTGACGAGGTCAAATTTGGAACAGGTACCCAAATAGTATAAGATCAAGTCAGGAAACTCGTACTTGGGAAAAAAGTACATCGGATTAAATGAGTCACAATATGGGAAAAAAAAATTTTGGGAAACGTAGGTTGAGGGAAAAAGGGTTTGGTCCAATCAAATAAATATAAAAATACAGGGGACCCATAAAACAAATCACTGGTCAGATCATACCTAGTTCATTTGGGGAAATGAAAAAAAAAAAAAAAGGTTTAGATATAACCGGGGTTTTAAAAAAGATCAGGTGTTTTGGGGCAATGGACCACAAAAAAAAGTGGCAAAGAAAGGATAATAAAAATTAATAAAAGACAAATGTCATCCAGTACTATTTCTAGAAGCGGGAAAAGGAAAAAAAGAGAGTGCACTAAAGTTACAGATGAAGAAGATACAGTCTAAGGCCAGACGGAGAACAGAAGAACCCCGACCAGCCAAGGACACAGTTGGGAAGTCAAGGAAAGGAAAAGGAGATTACAAGCCAAACAAGAAATTCCAGTCAACCGAGGAATGAAGAGTGACACCTCATCGTTGAACGTGAATGTGGGGGAAAACTTAAAAAAACAGGTTGTATTGATTTTTTATGATCTTCCAACAAATGGTCGGAAAAATTAGCAAAAAAGGAAGTCTCGGGGGGTGCTTAAAAATTATAAGCCAAGTCCAATACAATAGTTTCATTTTAAATTTTTGGGAAATTTTACTTTTTAAAATTTTTCTGAAGAAAACATTTTTAATCACACATTTGTTTGCTTCGATGTATGACTTCGGAGGAAAATTTCCCTTTTGGGTTTTTTGTTATAATAGTTTATTGAAAAAATTTTTTAATTGTATAATATTGTATATATATATGTTGTTGTATTGTTACGATTATGAGGCATCTGGTTCAGGGGAAACCGGGGGTAGTCAGGGGACCAACAAAAAAGTTCCCTCTTGGGAGTTTTTTGAACCCCGATGGGGAAAAGGGGTGAAAATTTATTTGGGTATATAAATAATATATAAAAATTGTTTTGATTAATATTATAAATAGAGACTCAACAGTTTTTATTTCAGGAGACGACCCTGAAAATCTTGAAAAAATATACGAATTATAGCTTCAAAAGAAGGGGAGCAAGTTCCAGCTCCATATGCAGTGTTAGGTTTGGGGCTGCGCCCCCGAATATTTATTTTTTGAATATTTAAATGTATAAATATTTTAAGTAATTGAAATGTAAAAGTGAGAGGGGGATAAATTAAACGTAATTATTAATGTTGGCCTAGTTATTGGGGTAAAATTTATTGTCAGAGTTTAAATTTAAATTGAATATTAAAATTTAATTCTAAGATGAGTAATGAAAATTAAAGTCAAGATAAATAAAATTATAAAAGTTAAAATTTTAAAATTAAAATTGAATGAAAATTAAAGTCAAGATAAATAGGAAATTATGTTTGGGATTTAAGATTAAAAATTTTAAAAAAAACTCAGAAAGCGAAGAAATTTAGAAATAGAGATTTTAACGTAATTTATTAGGGATTGAGAACCCTTTAAATAAATCACGTTTTTCTTCTTGGGGGGGTTGTGACGTTTTCGCGTCTTTTTGTTAACATAACTCCTATGTTCTTTGACGGCCACGATTAATGGCAAAACTTTTCCAACCCAATACCAAGAAGATAAACAAAGATATTATGCAAATGAGATTTACTAAAAAGGACGTGGAAGTTTTTGATATAGCGTATGCTTGAATACCAAGCAGAATGCCGGGGAAGCCAATATACTTTTAAGTATGGGGAAAAACTTCGTATGCGGCAAAGCAGGTTAAATCTTGGGTCAAATTGTTCCGATAGCTTTAGAAGGAATAGAAACCCTTTTAAAAGAAGTTGGAATCTTCAAAATAAAGCGAAAGATATATATCTCTTTAGGTAAAGGAAGGAGATCTGCAAAAGGTAATATTGATATAAGTAATTAGATGAATAGGGTTATTAATGATAATTTGGGGTAAAAGGGTCTAATTGCGTGATCTGACTTGAATACGTGATTTAATTTGGGTTTTACCCCATTTTTAAAAATTTAAATTAAATTTAAGTAATATAAATTATTCTTAATAAAAGTTGTATTAAAATTATTATTCTCATCATTTTGATAATCCCCCCACCTCTAGCTTAGGGGGAAACCCGGGACAATGGTCATCACAGGATGGCTATGTCGCGTATATCTTTTTGGGATTCAAAACATACTTTGTTTTATTTCTACTTAACCTAAAACCAAGTTACAATCAATTTTATAAATTTAGAAATACGGAAATGGGGCCCTTTAAAACTACCAGAAGTCGGATTTTAAAATTTCTCGGAATCTATCATAGCAAGTTGAATAACCAAAATATTATGAGTTCATTTATAAAAACCCTTTAACTCGATATTTATACCATTTTCTAAAGAATTTAAAATATTTCTAATTGAATGAATATTTTTGAGTAAAAAAAATTTTTAAAAAAATGTCACATTTCTTATAATATTTCTTTTTATCAGCTCAAAAATTTTTAGATTTTATTTAAACCTTACAATTTTAGTACATTGCCTAGATAAAGGTATTTAATATGTTTTAGTAATAC
>BMAV01018691.1:0-14032 GCA_019973955.1 Trichonephila inaurata madagascariensis | reverse complement strand
GTAACTGAATTTATTTGGGGGTATATTATATAGTCACCAAAAGATTCAACATATTTCGTTCTTTTTTAAAAAAGTTTCATAAGTTCTGATAAGATTCAAAAGAAGGAAAATAAGTTCAAAACATGGGGTTGATCTTAAGGGCTGAACAAGAAAAAGTCCCCAAAAATTAATTAAAAGGCATGGTAAACCTTCAAGTTGTTATTTGTTTAAATTTTAAATTAGTTTACAAAACAAAAACCCTTAAATATAACAAAACAATAAAAAAAGTTTCTTCAATTATTATCGAAAAACCGATGCGTGTAAGGATATGAATTTCTTGTTTAGAAGATAATATATGCGACGCAAAATAAAAATAATGATATTTGCGCTTATTTGGAACCCCCTTTATCATGTTTCTTGGCAGGCCTTCTCACTATCAGTTATTATTATTTATCACAAAATATTCAAACAATATTGGGGTTGTTTTGGTTATAACATTTTTAAATACCATATCATCTTTTAAAATTTTTTTTAATTGTGATTTACATATATATATATATATATATATATATAGGTTATTTTGGGTATAGTTTTAATACTATTTTAAAAATCGATTTATATTATAAAATGTTTTTTTAAATTTTATATCACCTGAAAATTTTTTAATTTCATGACCCCAAAAAAACCTTAATTTTTTTGCTTTGTTAAGTTTTAAGGCGTTACTCGACTCTAAAAAAAGGACATGGTAGGATTTAAAAAATATTTGTTTTGGTTTTAAAGGAGTTTTGTTTCGTTTGATATAAGTTATGTATAAATATGACAAAGTTTTTTTTCAAACTAAAAAAAGACAAAAATTTAATATTTTATAAAATTTTAAAAAAATATTTAAAAAAATTTAAAAAATTCACTGCCCCATCAATATAATTGTCTACTCATTTAAAATATACTTTATGGGTCGTCAATCTACATGAAAATTTAGTAGGTTTTGTGATAGCATGAATGATATTCGAAAGTTTTTTTTACGGTCGTATTAAAAACTCTTTGAAAACTGCATAAATTCTAAATTCAACTAATTTTAAAGAAATTATTGCTTTGATTCAAAAATACATTAACATTTGCATGAATATGGTAATAGGTAGAAAAAATATCAAAGCAATTGGCATAATAGAAAAAAGTCCTTAGAATTTTAAATGAATATAAACTAGTTATATTTCTTTCTTTCTGAAATAAATAAGTTTAAAGTTTTCATTTGCCATTAGGATGAGTATAAAAAAAGCTGATAAAATTTATCATCTCTGGAGTTTTTAATTTAAATTTTGAAATTTTGTGAGATTACATTAAATTATATAAAGAATAATTTAAGCTAAAAACATTTTCTTTCCAAATATTAGTTTTAGTAAATTGATCGTACTGTGTCTCCTTAATATTTTTGACAATTTCCAGAAAAAATATTTTTCATGTGAGTTCACTTTGTGTGTATTCCAAATTTAATAAATAAATATTATATTTTGATTTTGAAAATAGTAATAGAAAATGACAAAAATCTCGGATTAAACTAGTTTGTATCAGCGATGAACTAATAAAATAAAACACCCACACTCACCAAACAAAAATAAGATTCAGGCTGTACTAAGATATACACCATCTTTAATTTAGAAGAATGAAACTTATTTTTATTGCTTTTAGTTGGGAATTTTTTCTTTTAACTCGTTCCATAGCTTTTTTAGAACATTCCATAACATTCTGAAAAATAGCTCTTGTTAAAAAGAGCTCAATACGGAAAAACTTTAATTAAAAGTACTGAGTACTATAGTTACAAGTTTTGAGCGTAATTTGTTTCTAAGAATAAACTCTTTTCTCAAACTAACTTTCGAAGTTTCAAATTTAAATATTCTTTGCATTAGAGAAAAATAAAGGCATAATCTGTCTACCTTACGTGTTATTACACTCATGTTACGAAATTTATGGCATTATTTTACTTGAACGAGTAGACTGTTTTTTCATTTTTCTTGCCCAAACTAAACTGGGCATGTGAAAAATTTTTTGACAAGGGTAAATGGAAAATTTTCCCTTTTGGGAAAACGGTTCCAACTCATTTTTTTTTTTTCTTTATAGCCCTCGGATAAACAATTCTTAAGAGCAGAAATCACTTTTTCTACCATGGATGAGAGTAATTAAAGAATAGGATGTGTGGTTCTTAGTTAAGAAACATAAAAGCCTCACAGGTGAAAAAAATTGGAGGCTGTACAGCCCAGATATTATGTACACAGAGAAATGGGTAAATCCATTTTAATATTTGCATAACATATGAGGGAAGGGGAAAAACCTAAAAAAGTGTTTCTAAAAACTGTGGGGGGGGCGCCCCTGGGCCGTAACCCCCCTTCAAGGGGGGGGCGAGCATATCGAAAATAAAAAGGGTTAAAAAAAATTTAATTTCTGGAATGAAAAAAAAAAAAATACTTTCTGATATAATAAAAAATACAGATTTAAATTTATATGATTTATATATATCATCTGGTGAAAAAAGGTCATCAAAAATAAAAAATTCTACTTTGAACGCTCATTAGCTATCTTTGATCCTATAGCTAAAAAAAAAAAATATTTTGTTTGCTTTGCTGTAATCCTACGATGAAATTTTTTTTATTACGTTTCCTTAAAATATTACTTTTGCTGGCTTTCGAACTTACTGATAGGGTTCCCTGCATCCCTTTCTTTTGGGGAAGTTGTAAATTATATAATTCTGTTCCCTTTTTTTTTCACAATGTAAAAGAGTTTTTTTTTGATACATGGATAAGCATATTGAGCACTTTGAAGGTTTAAATTTGGGCCCAAATTTTTTTTTTGAGTATACTGAAACAAATAATACAAAAATGTTAATTCTGTGTGTGGGGGCTGTTTATTTGCCAATGACCTTGACAGAGAATCCTCTAATATGACAGTCTTAATGGGGCTAAAAAATTGATAACATATTTATTTTGGGGTGGCAAACTTTTTTTACAATCTTAAGGTCTTGTTCGACCGAGTTCCCACCCGACCACTATTTTAAAAAAAATTTTTCTTGAACATGCTGCTTTTTCCCCCTATGAATAACTTAGTGGTTTTAATTGTGATGTTGAACGACTGATTATGGTTTATAAATGTAAATAGCTTTGGGGCATCTGTGATCTCTTTAAAAGGAAATTGAAGCTGATCAAACGGGGGAAACACTTGCTGAAAAATGCATATTAATCATGTTAGCAAAAGTAAATTTGAGAAAAGCAAAAAACGGGAAACAAAAGGGGAAAATTTTCAATAGCTACATTAGGAACTTTATCAAGAAAATATGAACCATAATGTACCGCAAAATGCACTTCCCCCTGTCAAAAGACACAAGCAAGAAAAAGTTTAACAGGATATTTGTCGATCATCAAAGGATTTTAAAAATTACAAAACGTGGACAAAATGTGACGTTTGCTTGCAAATAGTTTTCCTGTAATGTTAGCAAAAGTTCTTGATTTGTGTCCTTTTTTAAAGATCCGCACTTTTGGAACAGTTTAGTTCATTTTTATTGGATATTTTCTCAAATTAGAAAGACAAATAAAAAAACCCTTGAAATAGGTAAGTATTTTTCTCTTAGTTAAATTATTCACTGAAATTGTGATTATCTTGTATTTAAAAATAATTAAAAAAAAAAGGGTGGGGTGCATCACTCCCGCGACCATTAACTACCTTGTATCGAATGCCCCACCTGACCCCGGGCAAAACTTTTTGAAGTTTTCTCGCTTTAAATATTATAAAAGAAACCCAAATTTTATTCATTAAATTTTTTTTTTTTTATTATTAACATTTATTCTAAATGCAAATTCTGCGAGGCTTAAAATTACAGTTCATTCAAAACCGTTTATAATAAGTATTCATTTCAATAAATCATTTGACATTTTTGTATACATTGTCCCCGGTTTTACTCCCCTTACAATTAAGCTATTATATCAAGAATAATGTATTAAAAATTTAAAAAATAAACTCTTGTTAAAATGATTACTTCAGCCAGTATAATAACAAGTTTAATAATTATCGGCTTCCCCATGGGGGTTGTCTTGCAGAGCAAAAAAGGCTAAAAAATTTGAAATTGACACTCAGAGTTATTTTTTTTTTTTAGCTCAGTTCTATATTTTTTGTCTTCAAAGTAGCCATCCGGAAAAACGGATTCACAAGGTATGATGTTAAAATGGTAATAGTATGAAAAGCTTTTGTTTTCAGTGCGAAAATTCAGCATCCCCTCTATCCAAAATTCAAAAGTGATTTATTACAAAATTGCCCTTTAATTTCATCACTGGATGTGAAATCTATGAAGATGTCTTTTCGGCGTTGAGGCCCTTCAAATATTTTTGAAATGGATTCCTAACCCATTCGTAACTTTATCAATTTGCCCTTGTCTGTGTACTTGTTGATGTTTTTTTTATCGTCAATGCTCTGCGATTTAAAATATATCTATGATTTTGTTTTAATCCACTGCCGTAAATACTTAATCGTGTTACAATTAAGCGTGAATTATGAAATGTACATTCAAGAAATTCAGTAGCTAATCGTTTGGCCCCAAAACTGACTAAATTGTAGGGTACAGCATTTTACATGTTTTGTGCAGACATCCGTTAGGGTTTCCTAGACTCACGTGAACGTTCCGGGGAATGCTAAATGTAATGGATATGATAAAAAAGGGAACATAGATTAGGCTATTTTTTTAAAGACATTTCTACTTTTTTTGAAATGGATCTTGAAAGAAATAAATCTTTAATTAAATATTATTTCTCAATCTGTTTCAATTTAAAAAAATTTGAGAAAAAAAAAACATAACTAACCTATTACTTAAAAAATAATTTATTTAAAATATATATTACAAAGTAACATATATAAAAAGTTTAATACTTATCTTATTAATACTAATTAAGAAAAAGTTTAATAAAAGTATTAGCGACTTCCATGGGCGTCTTGCAGAGCAAAAATTTTTTTAAAGTTTTTTTTGAAATTGACCCTCTGAGTTCTTTTTTTATTTTGCAATATCTATATTTTGTCTTCTAAGCGCCACCCCTTTTGCAATATTTCCCAAATTTAAAAAATTTTATAAGAGAAAGGAAAAATAACATAATAATTTTCTATTACTTAATTTTTTTTTTGTGCTTAAAAATAACATATACAAAATTTAATATTATTTATTTAAATTTTTACGGTTTTTTAATTAAGATCGTGTATTTAAAATTTGCGTCAAAGTGCATTTTTAAATTTCATTCAGTAATTTATTAATGTATAAGGGGGGCGCGATAAAAATTGTGATTAAAAAGGGGAGCGCCAGTATTGAAAGTTTGAGAAGCACTGGATTAGGCTATTTTTTATAATGACATTTGTACTTTTAGAAATGGATCTTGAAGGAAATAAATCTTTAAAGAAAATCTGTTTCAATTTAAAAATTAAAAAGAAAAATAAAAAAAATTAACCTATTACTTAAAAAATAATTTACTTAAAATATATATTACTTAAAAAGGGAAATATATAAGAAAATTTAATATTTATCTTTTTAAATTTGAATTAAGAACAAGTTTTATAAGAAGGATTTATTTGTCTTGCAGAGCAAATTTTTTTAAAATTGACCCTCTGAGTTCTTTTCATATTTAGCTGTTTCTATTTTTTTGTCTATTAAGCACCCCCCATTTTGCAAATTTTCCCAAATTTTAAAAAAATCAGAGAAAGGAAAAAAATAACATTTTTTATCCATTACTTTTTTTTTTTTTTTTGCTTAAAATTAACATATACAAAATTTATACTTATGTTTTTAAATTTTTACGGTTTAAAATTAAGATCGTGTATTGAAAAGCTTTATTATTGCATTCAGTAATTTTTAATGTATAAGGGGCGCGATAAAAATTGTGATTAAAAAAGGGGGCGCCAGTATTGAAAGTTTGGCACTGGCCAAAAGAAATGCCCCTTGTGATCAATTTTGGGGTTTTAAATTTTTCCGTTTATTTTGACGTTTATCATTTCAATACATCGTCTTTATTGCCCGTGTTAACAATTTTTCGGGAAAAAATAACTTAAAATTTTTTGTGTTCACAAATTTATGGAAAATACGCAAAGGTAAAAATGTAAATTTAATTCGGATAACATATTAAAGTGCAAAATTCTTTTCAAAGTATGCGGAAACCAAAACAAAATATAAATTGAACACGTATGAAATGTGATCAGATATCAACAACAGAGGAAATTTGACAGTTAATGAAAAAAAAATGTAAGTACTTCCAATCAATAAATATATTGAAAAGTACACACCTGATGCGTGCTAAAATGATTAAATTTTGGTTTTATGTTGGGAATTTTTTAATAAAATTAACTGAAATGAATCTGTGTTCTTTTTGGGTTTACTTTTAAATAAAGATTTTCTTTAAATGTAGGATACTTGCCCGAAATCACATTCTTTTAAAAGTTTCGTGAATGAAACCTTTGATGACCACTGTCTTTCCCCTTTTCTGGCGTTTTAAAAAAACATTTGTTTTAGAAATTGAAAAAAAAAGTAAATAAAATAATTTCGGTATTTTTTTAAAACCCTCTAATGGAGGTAATCTGGGAAGAGTATGATTTCAATTTTTTTCTTGAAACACATTATAACATAATTTTTAAGTTATAAGATATTAAAGGGTACAGTTTTGAATGATTAAATGTGGGAAAAACTTTTTTTATCAATATATATAAACCTGTTTTAAAAATTTAACAATTTTAAAAACAATTTATTAGTGAATAATTTTAATTTTTAAAATGGTTGTATTATGAATGTAAATTAGTTTTATCATATTGTTATATGTGGGATCATAGGCTCAAATTTGGGGGTTTCACGCAAGTAAAAGGCAGGTTCTTTTTGAGTTAATTATTATAAAACATTCTAGCGTTCAGTTGCCTTTTAACAAGTAACAGTGAACACATTTATATCAATATTTAATAATACATATTAAAAAAGGCAGAAAATAACAAAAATTAACTTTTTTTTCAATTTTGTTGCCCAAAAAACCACATTTTACCCAAAGTTTTTTTTCCCTTTTCTTTATTGTCGCCTTGGCTAGTAAAAAAATTTTTGAAGAATTTTTTTCTCTTGGAAATCCTACTCTTCCCGATATTTTCCCATCCTATTTCTGCCAAAAACCCTTTTTCTAACTTTTCAACTTGCTTAATTATAGCACAGATCCCATTTGGTTTTTGATCTTTTCCGCCTCAATACTATTTCAGCAAAAACGAAAATTCCACATTTCTAAACACAATATATATATTTAAACCGTTAGAGTACTTAAAAATCAAATATAAACAAAAAATAATATTTAATGAGAAATCAAATAATTTTGCTTAAATTGGAATTTCAAAACAGCTATCAAAAAGAAAATATTAAAGAAATAATTTTTAGACTTGGTGTCAATTAATTTACTGCTTTAAAATGATTCGGGGTAAAAAAAGTAGAAAGACAATGATTCATTGATAACGATCTACCGGACATTAATTGGATCAAGAAATTTGATTAGTATTTTCGTGACATTTATTTATATATTAAATACAATTGGTGATTATTTTCCCAGCTCATTTGTTTCGTGTCCTTCTCTTGAATGTTACGTAAGCCAGACGACCGACATTTACAACATTTACTCTTGAACATCATTCAATTTCCGTCTGGTTAACCTAATTGGCAGTAAATTTGACCGCTCTTCAGAAATCTTGACATAATTGATTTATTTCTCAGACGATTCTTATTGTAAATTGGATATCACGTCCCCAGTGAGACGAAGTTTATTACATTAACCAAAATTATACTCAGTGCTGTTGTTTTAAAAACTTCTAATTAAGACATCTATGATTGAGCATCGCCCTGTAAAACGTATTGATCTATCCACCCTTTCTTTATTAATTACCAGTAAGCATAATTAAAACACAACAGAGTTAGTGCTCACTTATTTAGAGATTTTTGCTCTATGTGGTTTAATCCGTCTCTAATTTAAGTGAATAATAATTGTGAGTTTTTCTTTTTAAGAATATAATAGTCTAAATAAGTCAATGGTCGCTTAAGCAAACATAGACAAAAGTATCATAATAGGATTTATTTAAGTTGGAGCTAAGCAGGATTGGAAAAAATTTGTTCTGAAAAATTTGAAGAGGGAATCATAAAAGTCATTTGTGGTTAATTATAATCTATTTTCATTTTTTTTCTTTTTGAAATTCTCTAATTCATAATTCCTGTCTTACGGGTCTGTTTAAAAAGTTAAACTTTTTCATAAAAAAGAATTGTAGAATTAATCCATACTTCATCTCATCAATTTTCCCTTAACACTACTAGATTGCCCAAGGAATTCTTTTTAGACTGCCTTTTAATTTCAATTAGAAAAACAATTACATATATTTATGTACAATTTCTAAAGGATTTTTTTTTTTTTTTGTGAAAATATTTCTTTTCTAAGCGAAATTAATTTTTTTTTATTGTTTTTCATTTACTAATAACTTGTTAAATGACTGTAAATAATATAAAAATATTAAAAGTTAATTTTTTAAAAAAATTTCTTTACACATTAATCATTCTTTCACAATGCAGTCATTTTGACTCCTTTTGAGCAATATGGTAGAATACATCCTTCTAAAATGCAAGGATACCTATCTTTCTTCCAGCTTCGTCTTAATTTTAAACTGTTACTCCCAAAAACCTCCCTAAAAAGTATTCTAATACAACTTAAAATTAAACCTACAAATTCCATCCTGTATCCCAAAACATCCGTAGTATGGCTGGAGAGTCATGAATTCGAGCCCCAATGCAACTAAAGATCCGTCAAGTAGAGGGACTGAGGCATATTACATTTGTTGTGGTTCAGTCTTCTCGTTGACGTGGTGTAATTTGGAGAATGGCGTGTCAGCTTAGATATCGTCCTCGTCACTTACACATGGTTGAAATTTGCGAGATCCATCGCCAATTTTATAAATAGTTAACCTGGTTTAATTTCATTGAGTATTCAATAAAATATTACGATTTCATTGAGTAAAATATACCGCTTCAAAAGTAAATGAAATGTTATATTATTCTTTTCACATTATAATATGAAATTTGTAAGGAAAAAATATGTGTGCTTCAATATAAATAAAACCATATTAGAAAACTTAAAAGTATAGTAAAATCCTTTTTAAAAAAGAAATGATGAAATTGTACACAAAATATGTTTTAATATATACTTCTTTCCAAAGAGAAAATTGTTTCGTAAATAACACTGGTATCTTTTTTACAAAAATTTAATTTAAATTAATGTGAGTTAAAATTTTCTTGAAAGTAACTTCCTTTGATTTACATTAGTTAAAAAAGATTCTTAAGTAACATGTTTTGCCCTTAAATTCACATCCATAAGTATCTCATTCTACATTTATAAATAAATTTTGAAAGAAAATCATAGCAGTCAGTATAAATATTTTAAAATATTGTTTAATTGAATATTTTAAGATTACCTCCTGTTATACAATTGTTAAGTACTTGGAGTCTTGTATTTAAATGTTTCACTGTTGCTTAGGTTTTGTTGCTTTAAAATATCTTAATACGCACATGTGAAAAAAACTAATCCAAGGAACTTTTTTTTTACAAAAATAAAATTAAAACATAATTTAGAAGTTATTTCCCTTGCTCAAAAGCATACATTTTACACAAATGTTTAGTTTTAATACCAATTCTTTTAACAAGAATATCTTTTTTAAAAAAAAATATAAAAAAGGAGATTAACTGAAAAAAAATTATACTTTTTAAATCTCAATTTTATTTTTAGTTCCACTGTAATCAGCAAAAGAAATTTAAAATCCAGTACTTAAAGCAAATAAAGATAATAAAAAAAGTTTTAAAAAATCATTATATGTTTACTAGGAAAATTTTTCAAGCATTTATTTATAAGCATTTTCACAAATATAGTAAAATATATCAAACCAAAAGATGGTTAAGTATCTCTAAAAATGCGTTGAAGTAACTAAATTGAAGAAAACAGAAAATAAACTCATTTTTCTTTTACAATGCATTCCTTTTTTTGTTCGTTTATGGAATTGTTTTTTTTTTCTCAAAATCAACAATAGGAAAAGAATTCGTGGAAATTTATTTTCTTCGACACAAAAAAATATCCTATGTTATCCGCTTACTTTTCTTCGAATTGTTAAAACGAATAAAAACCAAATGGGAAATGTGTTCAACAGAAATAACTCTCGAATAAACTAAAAAGGTATTTTCAAACACATCAGTTCTCTTAGAAGGATGTTCAAAAAGGAACCAGAATATAGGGATATTTTACATTACAATGAAATGTTCTGTTTCACATTTCTTTCATCTTAATATTTTAGATTTGCTCAAAAATAATTTATTTAAATACCATTTTTTAAATGTTATATTTTTTAATTGAAAAAATTATGCAAGGTATAATTGTCCACTAATAGATAGTCATATTTACGTAGGTTCTTATGTTCTTTTTAAACTCGGTTATTTTAAATTGTAAAAATATAATATAAAGAAGGGAAAAATGCCTTTTTCTAGTGTTGAAAATATAATTAACACAAATTTCTAAAGGAAAATATATTTATGGAAACTTGTATTTATTCATTAAAATGCATTTCTAAAATGATTATAGATATTAACTACGAGTTAATTTTTATACATAATAAAAGATAAAAGTATTCAGAGCAGGATTTCTACTAGAATGTTTAGAAATGTAGCATATAATGGTAAGCACATAAACAAATTGTTTTCTGTAATATCAGTACATTTTACTATTTTTTTTTGAATTATGATGAAAGTATTTTTATTCTAATCTATAACTTCTTATTTTCCCTTTTTTGCTTAACAAAGACAAGATTAAATGGTATTTGTTTCGTATTATATTTTTGCTTCACAAACATTACATACCATTTGGTAAATCCTTTTTAAGTCTTTCAATTCCTTCCAACAATTTATTGTTAAACATTTTGCTTGCGTTACACCTTAAGGTATCCGACTACGTTCGGAACCGTGATTTTGCAAAAGCTTGTAAATGGATACTATTTATGATATTTAGTGTCACTTAGATTTGAATACATGTATAAAATTATTTTAAGGACATTATGACAAAAGAAAATTATTTAAATATAATATTTTGGCAAAAAATGAAAGAATAACCTTCTTTCCAAATGTTCTCCTTTTGTAAAAAATGCTTCTATTGTATTAATATTTTGCCTGCATATAGCTCAGACCTCTGTAGACCTCTGTATAGACGATTGACAATTAATCATGTTATTAAATATCAACCTTTAGTTGTTGTTTTTTTCTGATTTTGATGATACGTTTCATTTTTTTTTTAAAATAAGTTTTTAAAAAAAACATATGTGACGAAAAATATTTTTTTAACTAATGTATTCTTTGAATATATTTCTTAAGCTATTCTAAAAATTGCTATGATCGAATATATATTTTAATAATGATACAATATTTATCAGATTTTAAAATATTTATTTTAAATGCATAGTAAAGATGTATCACAACAAATACTAAATGCATTTCTATTTATATAATCTATAGAATAGTAAGGATTTATCCTGTAAAAAAAATTATAAAATATTATCAATTATGAAAAAATAATTTAAATATATTTTTATAAATATATGGTAAAAATTTTTAAAAATCATTTATTGTAGAATATACAAACTGTAGTAAGCTATGTAAAGATGTACTTAAATTTAAACATTTCATAAGTAAGCGCATTTGCAACTATAAAATTAATTATAATTTAACAAAACTTTTTTAATATTATGCAAAGGCTATTTTGATTTCATTAAATAATGAGCATAATTCTTATGTAAGGGAACACTAAACGTTTATTTTGACAAAAAAATTGGTCGAATTCCTTTAGCAGGTGTCGTCCTCGTCACTTGAACGAGGCTCAAAATTACGAGATATTTCAGCAATAGAGTTCATGCAGCTTTATAGTGCAATGTTATTAAAAACTGTATCACCAATTCCATCTCTGTTTAAAGAGTAGAAATTCAAGCATTAATATCTTCTGTTGATTACGACCAAGAATAGTAAACGGTCAAGACTTTTGCTATACTTGGAAAAGTATTTAATTTCTTTTCTAGTATGCTTGCATAAAGAATTTCAGATTAAATTTGGACATGGTTAATACAATTAAAAAAGTAATTAGAGATAAAAACAGAATCAAATGATATATATAACATGAAATATTTAAAAATATCAGCGAGCATTATAACCTACTATTATAATAACAATGAGATGGCAATAAAATATAATAAGGTATTTAATAACTCGTATTTCAATATTTAAAATTTTAAGTTACAACAGATAACTTTATTACCTAAAAACAGTGATTCTCAATCTTTTTTTTTGTTGCAGCATACTTTTAACAATTTAAAAATTTGGCGTCAGACTAACAATAAAATAAGTTTAAAAAATTTTGTGTTGTTGTTTCTAATGCCACCTATCTGACTCTGTCAGATTGAAACCTGAAACTCATAGCAGTAAAGGGGCTAGGTGCCCGTCTGTCATTAGAAGTGGCTTTGAGCACCTTATAAGTGACACTGTGATTTGGAAAAGATTCCATCCTAATTTTGAGGGAGAATGCCAGGGGGTAATCAGGACCTCTACCTCCTTGCCCTTCGCCAACCTCAAGAGAGGACTTGCGGTTTGACATATTTTTTATAGTACTCCTATGCTGCGAAGGCACTATACATTTAGCAACATCCATGCTTCCCCGGAATTTGAACAGGCCTACGTCACGGTCCGGGCTTTGGTACCCGGGCTACGTTCGGAACCATGATTTTAAAAACGCATAAATGTATAATTTCATAATATTTAATGTCACTTAGATTAAATCATGTATAAAATTGTTTTAAGGACATTATGAAAAAAATAATATTTAAATACAATATTTTGGCAAAAATTAACTTGAAAACCCTTTTTTCAAAATATTCTCCTTTTGTAAAAATGCTTCTATTGTATTAATATTTTGCCTGTATATAGCTCAGACCTCTGTACAGAAGCTCAACTATGAAGTTTTGAAAATTGCACATTATTTTCAGAGTTACAACCTATTGAAATAATTATCGACGTATTTTTTTTAAAATTTCAACCTCTGTTGTCGTAAAACATGGATAAACCGACTTCCCAAATTATGCATTTCAAAAATTCTAGTTGAGCCTCTATACAGAGGTCGAAGCTAACTACAGGCAAAATATTATTATAATGAAGCATTTTTAAAAAGGAGAATATTTTTTGAAAATGGTCATTCTATGTTCATTTTTTTCAAAATATCATATAAAATAATTTTTTATTGTAATACTATTTTTAAACCATTTTATATACATTTTCTAATCTAAGTGACGCTAAATATCATAAAATATTATCCATTTACACGCTTTTGCAAAAAACACGTTGAACGTTGTCCGGATACCTTAACCACAATGCCTGATGGGGGGCAAAAGAATTTTCTTATGTATAATGCAGTCTATAATATAATAAAATAATATATACAACAAAACAGCAAATTGTTCATCAGTAATTAAAAATTATAAGATAATTCTCATTTAATGCGTAATTTGAACCTCATGATTTTGATAATTTCGGATGACTTTGGGGCGCGTAAAATGATAATGCCACTTCCATTTCGTCATTTACATTTAAAAATTTCGATGTTTTTTTTGTTTTTCATTTTTATATCTGTTAATCCTGAAAATTCGAATTCAGACAGTGAGATGAAAAAAAATTTTAACAACAATTTTGAATATTTTTTTTGGGGAAATTTTGAGATAATCACCTCCCAATTTTAATCCCAAAAAGAATTAAATTTACTCTTTCAAATGTTTGAAGTTACTCGTCCTCTTCATTCAAAAATTAATTCATATACAAGTTTTACAATCCCTATCACAATTGGGTTAAAATTATTATTATTTTTTACGTACATCTAAATCTGAGGGTTTAAAGAATAACTCTCTCCTTTAGTGTTGTCAAATGGTCAAACAAATTTTATATTAATAAAATTTTTTAAAAATT
>BMAV01018690.1:65116-76848 GCA_019973955.1 Trichonephila inaurata madagascariensis | reverse complement strand
TTACTGAAAAAAGTTTCTAAAAGAAGTTGGATAAGAAATGTGTATGCAAATATGCTAAGAATATAGATACAATGGAAATAAATATTAGTGACTTTAATGTCCAATCACACGGTTGCAATTATGCATTTGTCTGTTAGGTTATTGTTGTTAGGTCATTAAAGAAAGATTAGGACCCCTTTAACCGCCACCACCGTATATATCCGTCTTGCTTAATGCGTATGTTATAACTGCCCAGGACGTATATATCCGTCCTTACAAAATACGATTCTTTTCTTTACGCTGCTGTCAATGATACTACTTCTAAGGTTTTGCAATAAAATGACCTTGACAGTATTTACGTAGGATTTACTTATTTTAGAGAAAAATTTGCTTATTTATGCTTTTTCTTACGTGCAACTATGTGAAAAACGGTCGTAACAGGAAGCAAATCGCATCACTTTTAATCGCACAAGGGTTAACAATTTTTCCAATTTTCATCATATCTAGACAGCACTGGTAACAGTGTTTAATAACTTAAAAGGAATTAAATTATGATGTTTATAGAGAGGTTGATGTATAAAAAAAATTTTCATCCATGTACCAAACTTCCCAAGGAATTTGGTCGAGAAATTGTTCTAAATATATTGAGTTCCAAATTTGATTCCAGCTTGAAAATCAGTTCCAGAGATATTTGGGGAAACTGTTTAAGGGGTATATACTAAAATACATCATAACGATTTTCACATTTTTTTAACACCGCGAGATATGTAAAGTAATTATTTTCATTTTATGAGCCCCTATATTGAAAAAAGAATATCGACTATTCTTTATGAATATTCTCTGACATAATCGGTGGAACTGAGCGAAATTTTGGATTGAAATATTTTGAGACATGTCGAACTAAAATATTGACGGTTACTATATTTATTTTTATTGTTAAATTTAATAATTTTTTTATTTGTTTAGGACAATATTACATCTTAATTATTTTGTTAAAGCATGCTTGTCTTCAGTGAGGCCCAAAAGCCTTTAAAATGCGGTCCAAATGCAAATTATGAAAATACTTAAATTTATACATTTTTATTCAAAAAATAAATGTTTGCAATATTTTTCATATACAATCGATTCGTTGCAATACACAAATCAGTTTATCACACCAAACTATAGTTACAAGAATTCAGGGAGTTGGGAATTTAGTTGAAAAGTCTTTAAAAAGTCATTGTACAAATTTTAAATTTTATTCTTTGGCCATGGACGAAAGCACTCACACTTCTGATACGGTACAACTGGCAATTTTTATAAGAGGAATCGATGAACAATATAATATCACGGAAGAAATGGTTGCTTTAATACCGTTAAGACACAACCAAGTCTGTAGATTTATTCGATGCATTAAAAACGACGATGAAAAGGTTTTCCTTATCTTTGAAAAATTTATCAGCTATCATAGCCGATAGAGTCCGTGCCATGGTTAGTAAAAATAGGGAACTCATTAAAATGGTTAATAATGAAGCCGTTGCTGCTGGAAATACTATCTTGATGACATACAATTGTATTGTACATCAGAGTAATTTATGTGAAAAAAGTTTAAAAATGGAAAGTGTATTAAGCGTTGTTATAAAAACCATTAAATTTATAAGAGCAAAAGAATGTAATTATAGACAATTTCAAGAGTTTCTTTAGGTAACAGGCACTGAATTTCCAGATGTTGTTTATTATTCAGCAGTAAGATGGTCAGTAAGGGGAAAATGCTCAAAAGATTTCACGATTTGAGAACTGAAAAAAAAAATATTTATGGAAACAAAAAGGACTGAATTTGAAGACGAAGATTGGGTTTTAGAGCTATAGCTTTTTTAGTAGACTTAACAGTACATTTGAATGATTTAATTTTGAGGCTTCAAGGAAAAATCGATTTATTAATAACATGTTCCAAACAATAACAGCGGTAGGAAAGAAAGTTGAAATTTGGCAAAAGTAAAAGATTTAACACATTTCAGTACTTTGGCTGTACATAAACCAATAAGCTGTACAAAATATACTGCATTAAGTTTTGATTTAATTCAAGAGTTTGAAAGTAGATTTCAAGATTTTTGAAAAAATAAAGAGTATTTCAACATATTTTTTACCCCGTTTTCTCTAGAAATAAATACATTGAACAGCAAAATGACATTCAACTGAAAGAAAAATTTGGGAAATGTTTCTTTACTGGAGTTTTATAAAGATTACAACCCCGCGATAATTATCCTCATTATCAGCTTTCGGCAGTACCTATGTTTCTGAACAATTGTTTTCAAGAATGAATCATACGAAAAACAAAAATTGGACATAGATCACTGACAAACATCTTGAAAATGCGTTAAGAATTGCAACTTCGTCTCTTGAACTCGATACCGATTTGCTCTTGTTCAACAAAAGCAAACTCATCCATCCCATTGACTTGAATTGTTTCCCTCTTTATAAAATTCAAACTAAATGAAATGAAACTTCTACAAATTTAAAATAAATGTGCACCTATTCATGTATAATTCAAATTAAAAAAAAACATTATACTAAAAAGAAATTAATTTGTTTTAATAAAACTACATAGAGTTAATTTTTATTTCAATTTGTTGAATAAATATTATATGTGCGGCCCAGAATTTTTTTTGCAATGTGTCACACAAGTGATCATAGTTTAGACACCCAAGTTTTAAGGTTTAAAAACGAGAAAAAATTATGGCTAAATATCATGGTAAACATCTCTGAGAAAAGTAAGATTTATTATATTAAAAGTACGAGCAGGTTTATTAACATTATTAACATTTATAACAACTTTATTAATCATTTTTCTAAAGAATTTATTTTTTAATTTTTTTATAACAACGATTTATGACGCCGCAGTATTAACACTACGTCTAAGCTAACGCATTTCGATAAGCTAAGAAATGCCGGGGGAAATGTACAAATGACTATTAAGAGAACAAATAAAAGTTGTTTCTATCTCTATTACATTTAGCTATAACTAAACCTTAACGATAATCATCGTGTATACGAAATATGGCCAAAACAATAAAGAAAAAAATTAGGATAAAACAAATCTTGCTTTGGATAACTTATAACAAAAAATTATACATGAAATACTGATATCCTAAACAATATCATCTAAAAATGTATATGATCAAATACCTTTCTAAACTTTTTAATAAAAAACAAACAAAAAAAAACATTACTTTTTAAACTCCACACACAGTTTATGGCAGTCCACTACCATAATTTCCACTTCTTTTAATTAAACATTATAACGTAACTTAAACTCTACTGAAATTGCGGAGATTTCTGTACGGAATTCATAACAAATCAGCCAAATATATTAATGATATAAATATTATGACCGTGAATGCTAATACCGTTATAAATATTTTCTCAATCAACGAAAATCGGTAACAAGGCGTGAATGGTGAAGTAATTACTCAAGTTGACGAGAAGTAATGCATGACTCAATATCGTAGCCAGTCCACTCAAGACGATTAACGCGGTGGTGACGATACAAGGCACACTAACCCGATAAACATTAATTTAATTTACATTCCTAATATCAGTTAGGGGATGTGTGTGTGTGTGTGCCAGTAGTTGGATCTACGGACAGAGCAGTATGTAAGAGCATCGTGCGTTCTTGTTTATAGATGCAGAAATCGGAAGGATTTGCATAGATTACGAGTTGATTATTGTCTAGTTTTGATTCTGTAAAGACTTTTTAACTGTGGCTAGATTTGATGAAAATGTTCTTAATATTGTTTAAGGCAATTTTCCTTTTTAAGAAAAACTCTGTAAACTCGGAATATATTTTTAGGCTAGGAGAGTGGGTTTTTTAACGCCACCCTATAAAGCAACATCAGGATGATTGGCAAAGGAAATCGTTATTTTGACCCGCAGCACCCCCTTTCCAAACTATCACACCACACCAACCATAAGACTCTGAGTCTCGATTGATATAACGCTCTATGCGGCTGGTCTTCAGTGGCACAAGGGCTCAAGCCCATTAAGCTTAGGCCACGAGTTAGCGACCTTCCTCACTAGGCTACCGTGGTCGCATAGTGTAAATACATATATATTATGTGTATATCACATTTTATTTTACTAAATGTTATTTTTACCCACTATTTCGATAGTTATTAAAAATTGCTTTTTTCTTCTATTTTGTTAAAAAATCAGTATTAATCAAAATCTATCGGAAATCTTATTTTGATGTTTCTTTTATGTATCACAACTACAGTGGTGGCCAAAATTGTGGACACTTTTTAAAACTGCTATGTTTTTTAAGTATGTATGCTTATAGAAAATGTTACATTGCACAAAAGCAAAGTCTTTTATATCACTTTGAAGAAAATTTAATGCTGCATTGAATACAAAAGATAAAATACAAATATTTGCAAAGAAAAGAAAGTTTTCTGCAATAACTATCGATATACAATAGATACGGATTATAGCTGTGAGGTATATACGGATTATAGCTGTGAGGTATATACGGATTATAGCTGTGAGGTATATACGGATTATAGCTGCTTAGTGAGGTAGCCTTTATTTTTTATTATAGCTTCGCATCGATTTTTTAATGAGCTAAAAATAGTTTTAAGCTCTTCCTATTTTTATTACATGATGGTAGGAAAGAATTATTTCCTCAATTAGTTCTTTTTTATTTCATGGATACCTCATTCAGACAAGAGTTTTCAAACGGTGCCACAAGTTTTCGATAGGATTGAGATTAGGACTGTTTCTGGCCAGGACAACAATTCAATAATCTTAAAACTATACCAGTCTTTTGATTACCTTACTGTGGGACAAGGAGCAGAATCTTGCTGAAAAATAAAAGACGCATTGTTGTATCAATGTGTTTTTTGAACATTCAGTGTAACACCGTTGGTATGAAAGAAACCAATATCTTCTGTTGATATGCATGACCAAATGATGAAACTATGTGAGTACTTCACAGTTGCCTGGATGCAGTCAGGGTGTAGCATTTCTCCCATTCTACGTCTTACATATTTTCTGCCATCACTACCGAACAACGATATCTTAGTTTCATCGCTCCATATAACTTATGACCACTGATCATTTGTCCAATTAATGACCACTGTAATCGTTTTAGAGCTGTTGTAAATAGAGAGATAAGGCTTTTTTCGTGGAATTATACTTCTTATATAGTCTAACATCTTCTAATCTTCTCCTGATTGTTCCTAACCTGACAGAAATACGAGCATCTCATTCAGATTAACTTCTGATGTCCGTTGATGACATTCTTCCATCTTGGGGACACAGTATTTTTATTTTATGTCATCAACAGATGTGGTGCACCTTTTTCGGCCTTTGCCTGTTTTGCTTTTTATTAAATTTGTCGCCTGACTTCTGAAACAAAACCTTTAGTCTCCAGATGCAGTCACTGAACCCCCCATCTATCTTGCAACACAGGAAAGGCCATTTTTTCGCCACACATCTCTATCTAGGTGTCCAATCTACTATTTTATTCTATACCATTGCTTCTTGATATCATTGTTATCCTGATCTCAAACCCATCGAAAGCTTGTGTCACCGTTTGAAAACTCTTGCCCGAATGAGGTACCCATGAAATAAAAAGCAACTAATTGAGGATATAATTGTTTCCTGGCATAATGTAATAACAAAGAAAGAGCTTAAAACTATTTTTCACTCAATGAAACATCGATGTGAAGTTATAATAAAAAAAATAAAAGCAACTCCACTAAGTACTGATAACTCACTGCTATCATCAGTATATATATCTAATGTATATCGATGGTTATTGCAGCATAACTTCTTTTTGAAATGCAAGTATTCGCATTCTGTCTTCGGTATTGAATGCCGTATTAAATTCTCTTTAAAATGATAAAAAGACAGCATTTTGTGCAACGTAACATTTTCTATAAGCATACAAACCGAAAAAACATAACAATTTTAAAAAGTGTCCACATTTTTTGCCACCACAATATATATTTTATTAAGCATTATTACTAAAAATATGAAACAATTCATAGGACGTCTTTATTCAAGAATTTATTCAGAGAGATTTTGATCTTAGAACCTATTATGTTTTAGAACCTATTTCTGTCTTACTGTTAGGCCTTTTTTTAGTATATTTACCTTTTTCTCATGTCTCTCTTAATGAGGGTATCTTGACTCTCGGAGATGACTCTCGAGGCGCGGAAAGTTCATCTGAAAAGAAGCAAGGAAAAATTATTAAGTTAGGAATGATTTTAAGAGATCACGAGACATAAGTAAAAGCCAAATAATCCTTAAATTAACAACAAATATCTTTTATTGAAAAAAAAAATATTTTTATTTATCTAATAATAAAAGTTCAAAGAACTACCCAGCAAAAATTAGTCCGCTGTTCCCACAAAATGTTTCATTTTCATGTGGGAACATTATTTTATTAAATTTTCTTTTGTAATCTATCTTTCATAATACCAATAATTCTTGATTTTTGGTATTATAAAATTATTTTCTAACACAGTTTTTTTCCTCTGCGCACCTAACTTTTTGAGATATAACTGTGATGCACCAAAACAATACACCAATAAGATTCAGGGCGCCAAGCAGTAGGAAATATTTGAAACGATTTGATTCTTTCAGCACACACAGAGGATAGAAGTCAAAAATACAGATTTAGAGTTTTTTATCTATTAACTATGCATCCTGTAAAGAAATTTGTTTACATAAAAATAAACATAAAATATTACTCTTTCAACAAACATTTAAAATTGTTTATATATTATAGATATTTTAATAATATTTAATAAAATAAGCAATTGACAACATAAAATATACGTATTCTGCTATGTAGTTTAATAAAAAAATTAAACCTTTAATGTGAATCTTGTCTCTCCAAAGATCTACTTAATACCGCAATATCAGGGATATAATTTGTGACTTTCAATTTGACACAGGATTCTGAATAATGAGTCATAAAAAATTTTTTTACAAACTTAAAATATATTTAATATGAGATAAAATTTGTACACATAATTATGTATAACTAAAAGCGGATAAAAGAACACCCGATTTTTTCTTCAAATAATTAAATCAATCCGGCAATAACATACAAAAAATTAAAATAGCTGTCGGTTTATCGATAGTTATCTTCCAGATCTATTCAAAATTTCGTAAATCTTGCTTTCACTAAATTTGTTTTCACGACACAGAAATGAGCGATGCTTCATTTTACACCATTGTCTTGATTTGTATTGAATGTTTAACGCTAAGAATGAGTCACATTTAAGAAGATGGTTTTTTTACATAAATTACACACAAACAGATTCAGAAGAATCGTTTTTCGACAAAGAATTGAAAGTAAGAAACAGCCTTTAGAGAGAAGAGACAAATCAGTTTCATTTGATTTTATTCATACAAATCAAGAAATTTTTAAAGCAGAGGTCGGCAACCTTTTAGTTGTGGCATGCCTAACTAACCTACCAATAGGATTCAGCGTGCCACACAATAGGACATTTTTCATTTAAAGATATTTCGCATCATTCAATATATGATGCGAACCTAGTACTTGCACCACTCTTCTTTGTGACGGGCTCACACGTCTTTTCTTTAACATAACCTCTGGGTTCTTTGGGGGCCAAGATTAATGACAACTCTTTTCCAACCAAAACCCAAGAAGCGAAATGTGAAAAAGAAATGCAAATAAGATAACTTTTAAATAACAGAAGTTTCAGTAAGTGAAATGGCAATTTTGGGGATTGGTATGTGTGGAAGAGACAATTGTGAATTGACAGCCAATCGTGAAGTTACCTGGAAAATAAGCCATTAATACAAGGTGCATACCATTACACGCGCGCCCAGACGTTTCCACATAAAGATTGAATCTAAGTTTGGATTAAGTTAGGACTGATTATTTGATATTAGGACTTGCAATATTATTAGAAGTGAGAGTGGGCGGATGAAATAATTATAACTTAGAGAAAGTGGTCTAAATTACACGATTCGGTTTCACTATCATTGTGTGTTTGTTCATTATAGATTCTCGCTTAATTAAATTTATCTAAATTGTTAGACATTTAAGTTCTATTCTTAATAAAGTCATATTAAGAATTAAAAATGTCTATTCCTTTTGCAAATCCTACACCTCTAGCTCACGCTGACAATCAAAGATATGGTCACTATAGGGGGGCGGTATCACAGTGGCGCCCAACGCGATTTAATTTATATAACCCCGGGGTAGAAAGCTCGAGTGGGTTTGGTATTTTACCAGAAGTGTGCTTTTCCGGGTCGGAAAATGTGGCCGACTTTTTGGAAGCCATAGACAATCAAATAAAATTACTAGAAATACCTAGCGATTTGGCATGTGCTTATTTGAAAGGTCATCTCCGGGGAAGGGCCTAAGATTGGTGTCAGATATTCGGGTCAGTGTTATTGCAGGATACTGCCACAGATTTCGCTCAGCTAAAAGCAGAATTACCAAAAGTATTCCCCGCCATAAGGAATCAGAAAGATTTAGAAACCCGGTTTTATGAGAACCAACACAGAAAATACCAGGAGCCAACGGATTTTGTTTACGATTTATTAAAGTTGCATCAAAAACTAGAACTGGGGATGTCGCAGGCGGACTTGGTAGATCTCATTTTTGTTAGACTCGAACCACAAGTTCATGACTATGTGGAGGTTCGAAATCCATAAAACACGGTACAACTTTTGGAGATCTTAGCTAAATTTGAAGAGAGGTATTCTTGCAAAGCGACGAGGGGTTTGCAGAATGGTGATAATGTGGAAAGACGAGGTGGGAATGGGCATAGGATGTCTAATGTTGGTGATAATCGCAGAAATTGGAAAAATTCAGAAGTTGGGCGTAGACCAAGTAATGGAAGAAATGATTATAGGGGTAACAACGAGAATGGCCGTCAAGGGAAACAGTGGTTCGAGAGTAGGAATAGATTTCAGAACGATGACCGCAGATTCAACGATAGGGGATACCAATTTAGAAAGGGAGATCGAAATGATGATTTTAATAGAGGGGATCGCAGAAATGGGGGTTCCAGTGAGAATTTCAGTCGAGGCGATAGGATACAAAGGGGACAATTGAATTTTTTGAAAGTTAATGATGCTCAAAGTAATCAAAAGAACTCGGCAGTGGATATACTGATTAAATTTTCTGTGATATGTATGTCTCCAAGTGGAATTTCCATATGTTCCTATTTTATTAAATGAAACATTTACGAAAGCGTTATGGGACACTGGAGCGGATAAGTCATTTATATCTGAGGAAATATATAAAAAATATTTTTTTTTATAAACAAGTAAAAAAAATCGCGTGCTCAGGTGAAAACGGCACAGGGAGCGAAATGTCAAAATGTAGGAATTGTAGAATTGAACATTCGAATTAGGGAGTTTGATAAGCCTTGGTTGTTTCATGTGTTGACAGATTTGGATTACCCATGTATTCTCGGGATAGATTTCATAAGTGGATCAAAGATTGTTTTAGACTTTGATCGAAAATCGTTAAAGATTCCCTATTCGCAAGTAGATAAGGTGGTTAAAACATTTGCGGAAGGAAATGTAGAAATAGATCTGTCTAAGACAAAGTTGGAGGATAAGCAAAAACAGGAGTTACAAAATTTGTTAAGTAGTTTTAAGGGATTTTTCTCAGATAAACCAGGGCTTACTAATGTTTTATACCATGAAATTGATACGGCAGATAGTCCACCGGTTGTTTCTAGGCCGTACCACTATGATAGCAAAGGCAAGCTATACTCGATTATCATATTGAGAAAATGTTGGAAGAAGGAACCATAGTTCCGATTCAATCCCCGTAAGCGTCACCTGTTGTGTTATGTAAAAAAAATAATGGGCTCCCACCGGATAATCCGGAAGTATATAGATTTGCGTTTGTCTATAGGAAACTTAATTCAGTCACGAGGTATCCCCACTATCCCTTACCGTTAATAGATGATTTAATAAAGAATATCCTCTATACGACAATAATGTCATCTCTTGATCTAAGAAGTGGGTTTTTTCAAATGACAGTAAACCCCAGTGATATTGTTAAGACCGCGTTCGTAGTAAAAATTGGCACCTACACATTTCGACTTATGCCATTTGGCTTATCAGGGGAGGCTCCCAATTTTCAGAAGGCGATAGAGATCATATTGAAACCGGTGATAGGGAGGTTTGTGAATGTATATATGGATGACGTAATTATCTCGTCTCCATCATTCACTCAACATGTTGAACATTTAAGGGAAGTTTTTAGGTTATTACAAGATTCAGGATTGACATTAAACAAAGAAAAATGTAATTTTGGTTGTGATGAATTGAAGTATTTAGGATTGATTATTATAAAGGAGGGAATTAAAACGGATGAGACAAAGGTTCGAGCCATACTTGAGATTAAACCACCGCGTAATTCAAAGGTGTTTGGGTATGTCCCAGTGGTACGCGAAATTTATTAAAAATTATGCTGATCTTTGCAAACCCCTTTATAATCTTAAACGAAAATTTGACGCGGTCAAGGAAGCCATAACGAACGGAACTTAAAATTGCCGGATTTCAAAAAGCCTTTCGAGTTATTTACTGATGCAAGTTCAATAGGTGTGGGAGCGGTTCTAAATGAGGAAAAGAGACCAGTTGTATTTGCTTCGCGTACATTTAGCGACACTGAGAGGAATTATACGGTAACCGAGAGAGAATGTTTAGCAGTAGTTTGGGTGCTGAATAAATTCAGAACATATTTAGGATCACTGCCGATTAAATTTATTACTGATCACGCTGCTTTAACGCGTTTAACTCATGGGAAAAATTTGTCGAGTAGGATGATCAGATGGATACTCAAATTAGCAGAATTTAATATAGAATGAGAACATAGGCCTGGAACTCAAAATGCGGTGGCGGACGTTTTATCAAGAAACCCGGTTGAAAATATAATGGGAGAGAAAGTTAATTGTGCAATAATCAGAGATTTGGTACTTACGTCGCGAGAACAGTTAATAACAGAGCAAAAGAATGACACAGAATTAGGTCATATCTATAGATATTTAGAAAACCCGGAAGATAGCTCAGTTAATGCGACGATATGTGAGAATTGGTCCAAAGACTTTAAACTTATCGAGGGCTTGTTATTTTGTGCGAAATATGCGACTTCACTAAGTGAAATGCGAGTATACATTCCAAAGTTCTTAAGGAATGAAATAACGAGAGAATTTCACGACAAACCCATAGCGGGTCATTTTGGTCGTCTTAAGACTTATCATAAAATAAGGGACTTTCTTTATTTCCCGTATATGAGAAAATTTATTGATCAATATGCTTCTACATGCCATATGTGCTAATTTAATAATTATAAAAACGCGTTACCAGCTGGTCGATTAAATTCGATTGTATCAAATTATCCAAATGAGATAGTTACGTTAGATTTGTCGGGTCCGTACCCTACATCGAGAATGAGACGTAATCGATATGTATTAGTAATTACCGATCATTTCAGCAAATGGGCTGAAATCATACCTCTTAAAAAGGCCTCGGCTCGTGTAATAGCAGATACTTTTTTTTTGATAATTTTATATCATGTTTTGGAGCTCCAATAAAATTAATAAGTGATAACGGTCCCCAATTTATATCCGAAATTTTTTAACATTTAAGTGAAAGATTTGGCATAAGGTATGTGAAGACTGTTGTATATAGGCCTCAGGCAAATAGAACCGAACTCGTGAATCACGATCTTGTGCAAATGATTGTAAATTATGTAAATGATCAACATGATA
>BMAV01018690.1:35435-59279 GCA_019973955.1 Trichonephila inaurata madagascariensis | reverse complement strand
ACTTCGATGTATGACTTCGCTGAGATGCGACAATTCCTTTAGTTATTTGTTTTAATATGAGTGATATATAATGTATAAAAATTGTGAAATGTACTGGTATTATGTGAATATATATTATGCCAAGTGACTTAAAGAGTTTTTATTTCAGGGTGACAGACCCTGAATTCCAAATAGAAAAAGACGAATAGAAAGAAAATTTTGTTCTTTTAAGATGACTCCAAGTCGTCAAACAGGGGAAGCCTCATAGAATTGTAGTGGAAAGAAGCTTATTGTATTAAATCATAAGTAGTATTTAAGTAGAGTTAAGTTAGTAAAGGGGCATGTGCTGACCTCGTTTTTTTTCGCCATCCAAGTCAAAGATGGTTTTTTCCCCTGTCACTCCGCTCAGATGAGGTTATGCTCACATTTGTAAAAGTGAGAATCTACCACATGATTAAAATGCATAACTGTTAATGTTGGTCTAGTTCATTGAGTAACACTTATTGTGGCTGTTAAGAGTTCAAATTAAGGAGGAATATTAAAAATTAAATTTAAGATGAATAATGAAAATTAAAGTTTAAGTTGAATATTGAAAATTAATAGTTAAAATGAGGATTCAAGGTTAATATTTAAATAAAACTTGGAAAGTGAGGAGATTAAGAAATAAAAATTTAGGCACGTAATTTCATAAGGGCCATTAAGACCCTCGAATAAATCACGTTTTGCTTCTTGGAGGGGATTGTGACGGGCTCACGCGTCTTTTCTTTAACATAACCTCTGGGTTCTTTGGGGGCCAAGATTAATGGCAACTCTTTTCCAACCAATATCCAAGAAACGAAATGTGAAAAGGAAATGCAAATAAGATAGCTTTTAAATAACAAAAGTTTCAGTAAGTGAAATGGCAATTTTGGGGAATGGTATGTGTGGAAGAGACAAGTGTGAATTGACAGCCAATCGTGAAGTTACCTGGAAAATAAGCCATTAAATCAAGGTGCATACCATTGCACGCGCGCCCAGACGTTTCTTCATAAGATCGAATCTAAATTTGGATTAAGGTAGGATTTATTTATTCGATATTAGGACTTGTAATATTATTAGAAGTGAGAGTAGGCGGATTAAATAATTGTAGTGGTCTAAGTTACGCGATTCGGTTTAACTATTACTGTGTGTTTGTTCATTATAGATTCTCGCTTAAATAATATTATCTAAATTGTTAAACATTTAAGTTCTATTATTAATAAAGTCATATTAAGAATCAAAAATGTCTATTCCTTTTGCAAACCCTACACTTCTAGCTCACGCTGACAATCAAAGATTTGTTCACCATAGGGGGCGGTATCACAACTTTAATACTCTAAAATCGGGGCATACTCGTAATTTGTGATTTTCAGTTTGACACGATTCTGAGAAATCAGTTGTTAAACAGTTTCTTTGCGGGCACAAAATATTTTTTATATGAGGAGATATTTTTTCTTGGATATGTAGAACCAAAAGCAGAGTCCATGCACTTTTCTCTCTTCAAATAATTAAATCGCTGCAGCAATGGCGTTCAATAATTTACAAAATAACTTTAAATTTATCTTTAGAGTTATCTTTCAGATTTTTTCCTAATGCCGTATATGTCCATAATTCTGAAGATGTTTGTCAAATAAGGTCTATTATAACTGTTATCAAATTCCCTCCGTTCGATAATTGACAAATTTGTAGAGTAGTGCAGTGTGCCACTGAGAATTCTACCACGTGCCGCATGTGGTGATATTTTTAATCCATAAAAGCCGTCGAATCCCTCAAAAACTTTACACATTATCTTAGATCTGACCCTTCTTCATCTCTCGAAGACCCCCATCTCATGTTAAAACCATTCCAAACGTTCGCCAAACCAAAGAACATTCCCCTTTCACACTTTTAAGATCAAACTTTCCCCTAATAATAGAATAAGAAGCAACATTGGACGACGGAAAAAGTACCGTCTCGACAAAGCTTGCAATTTTTCTTCCCAGAACAATTGTCCGGAAAATTGACCAGTACATTGAATCTTAGGAATGTGTCCCGTTTTTACAGCTTACGCGAGAAAATTGCGTGGCTCTCCTGTTTTTTTTTCTTTCTTTTTTCCGGATATACGGAAGAAGGTCTATTCCCACGAAAAAGGGGGAGGGGGGTTCTATCCGGGAGATGTTGTTTTACTCGGTCAAGCCGATACCAAATTGAAAGTGGAAAAAGAAGTACTCGGAGAAAAACAAAAATCAAAAACAGGCTCCAGGTTTTGAATTTAAAATTTTCATGGTACCTCATACAAGTACTATTTTTTTTCTTCCTCTCGTTGTGAACGGGCGTGTTGATTTTTTTCGGGGTGGGGAGGGTTTTACAATAAGCGTTTATAGCTTTTGTCGTTGAGTATGTCCGTTTCTTCAGGGCGTTTCTTTAAAGATGAAATATACTTTTCTTTTTGTTTTTCCCGTTGGTGACCTGTAACGTATCGGCATAACCGCAGTTTTATGTTGAGAAAAGTGTTTGAATACTGGGAGTATGAATTCGATTATAAATATGGTTTTAAAGAAAATGGCTCCGAATTTCGACAGCAATAAACTTCCAACTGGTTTAAAATTAAGAAGATAACTTTTTAAATGCTTTAAAATGCATTTTACATTAATTAGAATTATTATAACATGTTTGAAAACAAATATGGGAGCATTATGGTCCATAATTATTAAAAAGATAAAATATTAGTGATAAAGATTACACATACAGGCATATACAAGGTGTATAGAGACTTGAATAGTTAATAGTTAAGTGACTAAACCGGACCTAATAGGGATAGCAACGCCCCTAGTGGCAAAATTTGGAAGATAGGCACTCCAAATCGAAATTGAAAAGAGATGCATTAGGTTTTCAAAATTAGGATTGATTGTCGCCTGTATATTGAAATCTGTCCAAAATCAATGCGCTCCATTTTGTGCAAATGCTTGAAAAGAATAACCATAGATTATGATGTAAAACTTACAATTTATTAAACAAAATTCTTACTCTTGTCAATACAGTTTGATGACTTCACATACAAAAGGAAAATGTAAACTGCCATATATTGATAACAAGTTAATGTCGAATATGTGGGAAGGGCTCACGATTGCAAGTATATATAATACGATGACGTAGATCCTGCTAGTATATGAAGTTGCATAAATTGGATCTTTTATATAACACCACAAAAAAGAAATCCAACGGAATGAGGTCCGGTGATCGTAAAAGCCATTCAACACTACCATCATACCCCATAATTTGTTGCCTAAAATAATCTTTGAGAAAGCAACAAACTCCACCTGTCTGATGAGCTGGGTACAGCTATGTTGTAACCACAAAGACCGTAATGTGGACAGGGGAATATCATTTACAAATCAGGTATGATATTTTATAATAGATTCAAGAACCACTGTATATTTAATGTACTTTTGTAGAAACCAGGTCCCTGTAAGCAAGCCGGACCGCATGGTTAATAGACCAGCGCTTTGTGTCAGGTGGACAATCCACTCACTTGGAAAGTCCCTTTGGAAGGATTTTCCATCTCCCAGGAGTGGGCATTGTGTTGGCTTGTACTTTAAGGTATCCGACTACATTCGGAACCGTGATTTTGCAAAAGCGTGTAAATGGATAATATTTATGATATTAAGTATCACTTAGGTTAGAAAATGTATATAAAATTGTTTTAAGAATAGTATTACAATGAAAAATTATTTAAGTACAATATTTTGACAAAAGAACGAACATAGAATAAACAATTTTCAACATATTCTCCTTTTTTAAAAAATGCTTTTATTGTAATAATGTTTTGCCTGTATATAGCTCAGACCTCTGTATAGAGGCTAAAATAGAATTTTTGAAATATATAGCTTAGAAGTGGGTTTATCCATGTTTTACGACAACAGAGGGGAGAAATTTTAAGAAAAAAAAGGCGATAATTATTTCAATTGTTTGTAACTTTGAAAATAATATGAATTTTTCAAAAATCATAGTTGAGCCTCTATACAGTGATCTGAGCTTATATACAGGCAAAATATTTGTATAATAGAAGGATTTTTCACAAAAGAAGAACATTTTGAAAAAAGGTTATTCTAAGTTCATTTTTTGCCGAAATATTGTATTTAAATAATTTTTTTTGTCCGAATGTCCTTAAGATAACTTTATACATGTATTCTAATCTAAGTGACACTAAATATCCTGAAAATTATCCATTTATGCGCTTTTTTAAAATCACGGTTTCGGACGTAGTCGGATACCTTAAAACAGTGCCTCATCTCACCAAACAATGGGGGACAAAAAATTTTAGTTGGATGAAAATCTGATCATTTTTAGGTATACACGCGAAAATTTACCTTATCCATGAGGTCAAATATCGATTCCTTTAAAGTAATATGCTCTAAATCTTTCTAACTGGAGCTTTTGTTCTATGTCTTATCGTCTTCGATTTGCAGTGCCTTTCTTTCGAATTTCACTAAGGGCGCTGCTGTCATTTGCATTAGGTTAGTCGTAGTCGCTTCATTCTATCGTGACCTCACTTGCATAGCCGTAGATGTATTCTGGTTACAAGGACTTTTCTACGCCTCTAATACACATGCACACTTAAAAATGAGTCACATCGTTCCAAAATACTCCAGAACAAAGTTCCAAAAAACTAACTCCCTGAATAATTAAGAGAAGAAATTTCATAATTAATTTTATAATTTTAAATAGGAAAAAAAGTATTATTAAAATTAACATTTTTAATGTTTTTCAGCATTTAGGATAACTTTTAAACTTTAATGAAAATAATAGCGTTTTCTCTGTAAGTTGGCTTTTCCCCCTACTTGAATCCCTAACAGGAAAGCGCTACACTTAGAAAACCTTACAATAATATTACAGATTTTTTTTTTAATTATTATTATTATTTGTGTTTTACTTAAACTCTTTTACAGAAATATCGCCATCTATAAACTAAATTAGTATTAAAAATTGAAAAAAGATAAGGATGAAACAGTACACATAATAGAGAAAAAAGAATACACGTATGCTGCCGGACGGGCAAAGTGGCCGCGGTAGCTAGTGGTCAAGATAACGGACTGGCGGCTGGCGGACTCCAGCTTAATACCGCTGAAGACCCGCAAGTGCAGAGGGAGCGATGCACGTTAATTATGTCGAGGCTCAAACGTCCTCCCGTTGATGTGGCGTGGATGTTAGAAGAGGGAGGGTGCCAGCTCAGGTGTCGTCCTCGTCACTTCACCATAGTTCAAAATTATGAGGTCCGTCACAAATAGCCCTCGAGTAGCTGAAAAGAGCAACTTTAATATTCACTCACCCATTTGTTGCACGAGTAAAGCAGTAGTGGCCCGTACACTGTGCCCGTACTATATACAAGGGACAAGGAGATGGAGTTAAGATCTAACATTCTTATAACAATCTTACGAGCTTTATAGCTCGTTCTGCTAAAATTACCAATCCTCACTATTTTATAATACTTATCTACATATTTTCGTCGCAAGTTTATATCTTTAGATGATGCAGTAAATGACTGATGCTCATCTTCTAATAACAAAAATATGAAGAAGGTTTTTTTTTTTTTTTTTGACATTTAGAAGATATAAAAACAACATTAGTGAGAAAAGGTAAGCGAGGAAATAGAAATAATAATAACAATAAAATATAAAAAACCCCTCACAAACTTAAAGGAACATTACAAAAGAATTTCCTGAACAGATTTTTTTTTCGAAACTGTTAATTCAGTTATTATTGAACTTTTTAATAAATAAGTTTTATCATGTTAAAATAGTGCGTAGGGGGGATTAAGATTTTAAAAAACAATGCAGTTCAACAAATTATTATTATGTATCCTGATTAATTAATTAAGTATAATATAATTAATACATACTGTTATATAGTTTCACGCTCAGTATTTTTCCATTCCTACTATTAGTTCACACAATCTTGTTCAAATTTCCATTCGTTAATAACTTACATTTTAAAGCGCTCCACTGAGCTGAAATTTTATGTACACGATTAATTCGGATGACAATACGGTAATTTAATTATAATTCATAAAAAATTACTTGATTAAAACGAATTATTGAAAGAATTTCAGATATAGCCACGTTGGATCATTTTTGGCGTCTTGTGTCAAAACTTAAAAAGGTTTTTTTGTCACATTTTAAAACGATCATTTGATCTGAAGTTTTCTATACACGATTGTTTGGGTGGGGGGACAATACGATAATTTAATTATAATTAATTCAAATTAATTGATTGAAACTAATTATTTAAAGAATTATAGATAGTCACGTTAGCTTCATTTTGAGTGACCTGGGTCAAAGCTTCAAAAGATTTTTTTTCTCACATTTTAAAGCAATCATTTGAACTGAAATTTTATAGACACACGATAGTTTTGGATGACAATACAACACTTTAAAGATAATTAATAAAAATTAATTGCCAATATTAATATTGGGATTCTGTCATATGCATATACATATTTATATTAATTGTAATTATTTGATAAAAAGTAACTAAAATAAAATTTTTCTTTGTTGACCTATAAGTAGGAATTCACTTATTATTTTTTATATTACTTTTTATATTTACATTTAACCTACACTGCATCAAATTATGCATACAAATTTATTATTTTAAAAGGCATATCTATAAATTAACATTTAAAAAAAGAAAAAAAAGAAAGAATTTATTTTAAATATTAGAAAAATATTTCTAGATTTAATTTAAAAGTGTATTCTTAAATTTCATTTTCTTTCTAGCCAGAAAATTCCGTTACATTTTTTTCATAAATTCTTTAATACATTACATATAATCTGAATCGGTGATCAAACATACGGGTTTTTTTTTAAAGTATTTGAATTTTGTTGTTGAATTATAAAAAAAAATATTAAAATAAACCAGTGTTCTGTTAAAAGAGCTAGAAGTTTAATTTAACCTATTCATTATTTTCAATCAGATTAATTTACTTTTAGATATTTATATTAAGGATAATTTTTAAATGCTTACGTAAATGATATTTTTGATGAATTAATTCTTTATTAGAATGATGGGTTAATTTATGTTATGATTAGCATATGCCTTGTAATGAACTAGGTAATTTCTTTCTATGTATATTGTTTGTGTATATTAATAATTATTTATTAATACCTATATTAATTTATGTTAATTACATTAAAATGTGTCTTGATTTATTAAAATGTATAATGATATATCCATGATTTCAGTAAAAAACAGTTAAAATACAGTATTTTTACAGTAGGGAACACACAGTTAGATTATTTCTTTAATATAATTAGAAAATTTCATGACTCTTAATTTTTTAAACAAAAGATGAATGTTTCAAATGGTTTACATAGATCTTAAAAAATTATCTCGTAAAGAATGATTCATATCACTATGAAGTCAGCTGTAAATAATGCTAAATTTTTGAAAAATTGATACATTTTGACTAATTGAATTCAATTAATTTTAATTTTATTCAACAATTAATTAATAAATAATAATTTTTACAGGTTTGAAAGCGTTAAAATATTTTCATAAGCTTTATTAATAGCAAAAAAGAAATTAAATATTATATAATTACTAAAAATTTTCATAATTTTTCATTATTTCAAATTCTGTGATTTCAAGATAATCTATACAAATAAATAAAATTGAAGTGTCTGTTTAAAATTTCAAATTAACAGCTTTTCACTAAATGCATTCAAAAGTATATCCGGTACATATATCAAAAAATCCATTTTTAAAATTTTTGTCTGTCTGTGTGTTCCGACTAATCTCTGAAACGGTTGGACCGATTTCGACGAAACTTTCACTGTGTGTGTGGCAGATAGCTAAAGTTATAATATATTATAGGGAAAAAAATTAGGGTTCCGCGAAAACAAAATTAAAACCAATGAAATAGTGAACAATATCCGATGAAATTAGGCTTAGTCGGGAAATTCGCCCGGTTTCGTGCGTGCGTATACTCTCAGAACGTGTGGGCCTGGGAAATGCTTCTTTCTTTGCATACTGGTCTTGGAAGGGGTTAAGTAATAATTAGAAATCAATGTTAAACGTCGTTCTTTCATGAAAATAGTTCAGTTTTTATTTACTTTGAAATGAATAAATTTAATATTGTATTTAAAGAGATTTTATCATTAAATTTAATATTGTATGTAGAGAGATTTTTTTCATTAGATTTAATGTTGTATATAGAGAGATTGTTCAATAAATTTAATACAAAAAACCAAAAATTAACGAAAAGAAAGAAAGAAAACGAAAAAGAAACATTGATTCACAAAGTAGAAGAATGGCATTATTCTTATAGCATAGATATTGTTTTACGTGGAATACATAATTATTAAGTTTTCGTAAACTCTGCGAATTGAATAAACACTTTTTTGTTAAATTCCACGTGGACGAAGTCGCAGGTATAAAAGCTATTTAACATAAAATAAATGCATCAGAAAGTAATATTAACGTATTACACATCCAGATACAAATTATTTACACTATTTTAAGCGTTTATTACACAAAATTTGTAACACTGTGTTACTTTTGATGAGCAGAAGGGTGTTTTCAAAAATCGATCCACAACAGAGTTATGGGGCGTTATAAATAAAAGTATACATTTATTTTAACAGATATTATATCTACTGACTTAAAATTTAGCAAACATGGTTTTTTGTTCAGCTGAGATATGCAAAAAGCCTTTTTTTAAATTTTACAATCCACGTAAAATTAACTCATTAAAAACATCTTTATCCTTCAGTCCGTATTGTTTAATTTTTCAATTCCCCCGTGCGAAGAACGGGTATACCAGCTAGTGTAAAATAAAAATAAAAAAACGAAAAATATTCATCTTTCAGTGTCACTTCTTTATGAGATAATGATAGATCAGAAAAGGGATAAAAATACTCAAAATAAAGCGGATACATAAGACTTTTTATTTTAATTCTATCCCCCTCCATACAAATAAAATAAAAAAAAACGCAGCGTTGAACTTATTCGAGAGCTAATAAACAATAACAGCAACTTTCCTAATTTACATTTATATCATTTTTTTTATCAACATTAATACTTAATGTATATTTAATAGAGTAATTTTCTTTTCATTCTTTTGCAACTGGAGATAAATGGAACATAAACTAATTTTTTACTAAAAAATTTTTTATTTTCAAATGTACATTTATTTAGCATACATGATCAGTGCTCCAACTTTCGACGATGATTAAGTAACATGTGTTTATTAACTTATTAAAATTAATAAACACGTGCTATTTTTGTATTTTCAAAAAGCTGTTTACTTTTTATTTTGTTGTTTACTTTTTAGTAGTTGTTTTCAAAATAAACAACTGCAGAGAGTTCCAGAATATTTTGTTATTTTGCAAAGTTTTCTTTTTAAAAAGGAGTAAAGGAAACGTTTGAATTCAGAATTCAAGGGGGAGGTTTATGTTTACATCACAACAAAGTAGAAAAAAAAACATGTTTTAAATTATTAATTCTTTCTTTCTTTGAAATAATCAGAGATGCCTAATAGCTTTGAAAAGTGTAAAGAAATAATGTGTACCCAACAACAAAGAAGTTGTTGAAATTTCTATTCAGGTAGAAAATTAAATTTTCATTCATATGATAATAATAGATAAAAAGAAATATGTGCATTCCTTTTACAAAAAAAAGTTTGTTTATGAAAAAGATTTGCAGTTTATATATATATATATATATATATATATATATATATATATATATATATAGAGAGAGAGAGAGAGAGAGAGAGAGAGAGAGAGAGAGATTGACCTTATTTCGCAGTATCAGTTTCAATGATATTAATAATATTAGAATTAAATAAACATCCCATAGACATCGCTTCAACTCATATTTTTTAAAAATTATATGTATGTAAAAAGCAAGTTTTTATAACTCAAAGTTCACATAAATGATCTAAAGATTTAAAACACTGTACACTAAATTATAAGAGAATAAAAATATTCAACACTAAAACTGCTTAAAAGCAGAATAAAAATGAAATTTGAAAATAAAATTAAAATTAATGATATAAAATAGATAACAAAGTCTGATTATCTAAAATATTTATCTTTTCTTTGATTGTAAAGCGGCAAAAACTCTCTTATAACTAATAATTTATAATAGTGTAAGTAAATCAGAAAATGTGGTTTAAATCAGTCAGCTTAAATTCTATTTAAAGTATATATATAATCAGACAAATAATGATTTTTTTTATAAGTTACTTTTTAAATTTTTTATCTTTCTCACTTTGAGTAAGAATGATTTCTAATTTTGAAAAATTTTAGAGAATTCGGGAAGAAGGATGAAATATCAGCAGCGAAGGTTTAGAGGAATAAAAAGATTTCTAGAGGTGTTAGCGAGGAAAAATCCCGAGTCAACTTCTTATGATAACAGTATATCTTAAGAGCTTAGCTATGTGAAGGCAATTATAGATGTAAGTAATATTATGATTATTATAAATTTCGTTTGTATACAGTTAGGAAAACCACTCCATTTGCATAAATACATATACATATTTAATATTTAAATCCAAATGAATAAAACATAAATTAAACTTTCTACTATGTCTAGGATTAATTCTGATCTAACAGCGCCTGTAAATCCTTGTATGCCAATGGTTAAATGTTAAATTCTACTCAAGACCGTAGTATTAATATATTGATATTCTCTCTAAATTTCGTTCTTAATCCAATGAATGCTATAAAATCATAAGAATTTTTAATGAAACAAATTGATTAACATTTTTTAAACATCACGAGATTTTCTAAATATTCAAAATAGGGAATTTTAAGTGGATTGTGAGGGCAAATTTGAGATTCATATATCATTTTGTGTGTGTACAAACAATAAACCACATAAACATAAATTCAGAATGAAAAAAGTATATAAACTCCCTTATATTTCCTCCTCTTCAATTATCTTTCTCATTTTTACGAGTTTAAAGGGAACACGCTCATAAAACGGCCATTACAATTCATCTCGGAAAAGGGAGATAAAGTTAAGGTTATAACTTATTCTCAAACCTCGCGAAAAACTTGCTTTTTATTTATTAATTAGACTCTTCATTTTGAAATGTTAAACGCTCATTTCATTCCGCGGTATACATATTCTCACTAACTCCTCTACAAATCCTTTTTTTATGAAACCGACAGCATAATCTGTTTTTGTCCATTAAACTAGATCGGATGTAATTCTGTCAAGGAAAATGGCAACAGATAAATATCGTCTGAGAAGAATTTATCATTTGTTTTAATCATATTACGCATTCGAATAGTGGCACTGTAATTACTTAATTTTGAGAGAAGAATTTCTTTTTTTATCCATTACCCTCCCATTTTTTTTTTGAATATAAAACATAATTACTAGCGGTGGATATATGAGTAGGTAAAGTAATTTCGTTTTTATGTAGAACGTATCGCATTTAAGTTAAATAATCTTCAAGGACGAATTAAGGGAATTTTATTTCGAAAATGTATCTTTGTCTTGGGATGAAAAAAAGCATTTTCGAATGAATATTTAACGAACACAATTATTTAAATGAGCTGTAGTAGTGAACGTGTTTTTCATTACTGAATATTAGAATGAAATGGAACTTAATATATTTGGTTTACTTAAGTGAAAATCTGAAAAGCATTAGATTTTCACTTTGTATATATGTTATGTTTTTTTTTAGCTTTAATAAATAATGCAGTGAATCTAGTTTTTTTTTAATGTGTTCTGGGTGAAATTAATTTAAATATTTCCAATACGCATTTCAATTAGTATTTATGAATTTCTGACTTTTTAAAAGAGATCTTTTCTGATACAAAATTTATTTTAACTTTAAATACACTTAAATTTATTACATTAAGGCATTGTACTTTAATTCTAATTACATTTACTGGATTTGACATACATTGCAAATTTTTAAAATGAGGATTGGAATTATTTTATGTGCATGATGAAATGTTGCTTTTGTTTCCAAATAAAATTAATTAAATACAATACCTGCTATCATAAGCATTTAAGTGTAAATTTAATTAATAATAATAAATAAAAAGTTATATATGTAATAGTATTCTAACAACATTGAAAATCGCTTAACACGAAACTGAAGTGACTGATATATTTCTTCGTGTTAAAAGATATTGCAGAAAAAAAAACTTAACATAAAGAAACAGTTCAGCTGCTTCTCGCCCCGGTGTCTTCAAACTGGAATCCGACCATCCTGATGTTTCGGTCAGAAGTGGGATTTGTCAGTAAACACAATGTCGTTTCCTTCAGTTGTCCATGTCCCCCTTTCATCGTACCATTGACCTGTGGTTTCCAGTCAAGGGTAAATGAAGCAAAGGGCATTCCACTCTGCTTCAAATGGCATCGAATGGAACGAGAGGGCACCGAAAAATGCGTAACAGACTGAATCTGTCCTGCTATGGTTAGTGATGTGGCTGTGCGTTCCATCACTGCTATGTGCATAATCCACCTGTCATCACGGGCAGTGGTGCAATGAGGTGAGTGTGATTGGTCCCGTTGGTCCGTCGTTTCCTCCTGCATCCAACGAGGAAAGATCCGTATACTGTTCCTTGGTTTCGAGTTGACCTATTCTCTGAAAGTTAAGTTAATCCGCAATTCCTATAGACTACTATTCTTCCTCAATTGAATTCAGAAACAAGGTCGAAAGACTCTCGATGTCTTCCACAAGGCATAAGTAAACCACTTGCGCAAAAAAAAAAAAAAAATTGCCGCATTTTAAATCGCCAATCTATTCTCCCTTTATACAACGTTTGAAGGTGGCGCTACAGTCCCCCGTGATGTGTGTCTGAGCTATAATACTAATGATTTGCGCATTTGATCGCCGTCAGCGCATGATGTAAATTCCACATCCTTCCTTCAGGATATTTTAAATCATTGTAAGATATTTGAGAAAACAGAGAAAATAATTTTTATAGACAGATTTCTTTCTTACATTTTAAAATTTTCTTTAAATTTAATTATTTCAATAACAAAACCTATTTTGATTTAAATGTTATATTTTATTCAAACCAATTGTATAAAGGTTCGTAGGAAATGTAGAAACACACAATCCAGTCATAACACATAAGAATATGAACTTATTTGAAAGAACTGAAGGGATGAAATGCAGAAATTTTTTTTTGGCTGAAAAAAATTGTCTCGTTATTCATTATTTCAGGCATTTAAAAACAAGAATTTCAACAATTGAATCCCAGACTTTTACGCAATACAAGTGTCAGAATCGTGTCATTACCTTTTTAGTGAACGTTACAATTTCACAAAAGTGTTACGTGAAAAATAAGATATCTGTATATGTTATATATAACGTTTGGCAGTCAAAATAACATTACAATCTTGCATGTTTATGCTACGAGACAGGATGTAATATATCATTTAAAAACAAGGAAAAATAGTTGCGAGATATTGCATTGATACAGTAATCTGAAATAGCGTCGAATATAACTTACGATAAATAAATATATGTTTTTCTATATATATTTTCAACTGTTGAACGTCTAAATGAACAAAATATTATATTCCAGCGAGAGAGACTCCGTTATAAAATATTTTTGCAAAGGTGTATTGCATTATTTATTACTAAATGGCGCTGAAGCAGTTACCGTAGAGATATTTTTGAAGTTAAATCGAATGAATAAATTTAACTGTCTCGTTTTATTTCGAGTTTATGAGAATAAACATTTATAGATTTTTTTTGAAAACATGGAATAAACTGCAAAAAGAGATGATAAATCTCGCGTAGAAACATGATATGGATTCTCTACTAGTTAATAAATGATATTTTACGAATCATCTATACGAAAAGAGTAATAAGCAAATAAGGCAGAAAAATAATGTATGGAAGGTTTATACATTGTTTATATATTACGAAATATATAATTTCCTGAATAAATAATGAACGATAAGAAATGTAAGAAAACAAATCCCACTAGGCATAACACTTCAAATAACTTGACTTGACAAGTCATTAACCTGAAATAGTGGGAGAATTTGGACTGTAGGATGCCATCTTAGATGTTGTTCTCGTCACTGGACGTCGGTTCAAAATGACGAGGGCTGTCACCCATAGCCTTGGTGTTGCTTCATTAAGAAAAATCAATCAATTACTTAGAATCATGTCGACACATTTCAGAAATTTCATTTCTGAATGAGTAATGAAGGTGAAAAAATTGTCACGGAACCTTTTCCTCGTGTTAGTTGAAACGGAGATCTCGCTGATTATTGAGGTTTCCGGGAGAATCCAAACGCAGCGTGAGTGAAAAGGATATTGAATGAAACTCGAAATGAATACAAACAGAAAAAAAAATGGATTGACATAATTTACTTTTATTGATACTAGAGATGAGTTCCTGAGATTCAGACAAGACAATCTAAGGAGTGAGAATCCATTTGTACTTATCTGAATGAGATACAACTCCTTGGACTTGACAAAATCAGAATCCTCCGAAATCTTGAACAGTAAAAGAGGCTACAATAATGTGGTTCTGGCGTGAATTTAAAGTGAAAATATCGTCCACAAACATTTGCTATTATCTATAATCCCACACTTTTACATAAAATTGTCTATTCGTTGACTGTTTGTATGTTATTTGGTATTAACGCTCTTTTGTTGCGCGCTGTTGTTGTAGCTTAAAGTGCCAATTGGGAGGGATGAAAGAAAACCAGAGGATAGACCTGAAGAATAGCTCATTGTTACAAAGCTAGAGATATCTTACTCTTTAAGTTTCTACAAAACACAAATGAGGTCTTTTGTTCGGATTTCCTGGGTATTGTATCTTATAACCTCGAGCAGCAGAATAAAACAAAACTGACCTTTACGACATGGGCAGTCAATATTTCAACAAAAGTAATTTTTTCATAAAGAATCAGTCTGGTTCAAAATGCTACCAAGGAGATCTTTCACTTTCTTAATTGCTTTCCGAACACCATAAGGCAGGGATAAGCATTAAGTCGATCGCCATCGATCGGTGCACCATCAAGACAATTTGGGGTTGACCGCCTTTACTAAAAGCTAAAGTGAGTGAGTGAATATGCACTGTTCAGCTACTCTAGGGCTTTTGGATCTCGTCATTTTGAACCATGGTCAAGTGATGAGGACGACACCTGAGCTGGCACCCCTCCTCTCCTAACTACCACACCACACCAACGGGAGGACATTTGAGCTCTCGATAGATTTAACGTGCATCGCTCCCCTACACGGCGGGTCTTTAGTGGTACTGGGCACAAACTCGGGGCATGCCAGCCACGATCCGATACCTTGATCACTAGGTTACCGCGGCGGACACTAAAAGCTAAAAACGCGCATACTAAAAAAACATATTTATGAACAACGATAGCTAGACTGGAAAATGGGGGATTTTTACAATCGATGCAACTGACCTGCCTGAGTGAATTTGAGTTCAACGATGAATATAACTAAGAAAATATATTGTTCCCGTTTTACGGACGACCACTTAGAATCCAGTGCAAGATTAGCAGTTAGTAATTATATACTGAGATATCAAACATTTGCGTGCAGTATGCAGACTAAGTCTTCTACTGACCCTAACTATAAGCACTAACTTTAAATGAAAATGATTTATTTTTAATGTATTTTGAATTGTTTGGTAATAAAAGCATCATGTGATATTATTAAATTTGTGGCTGTTCTTATTATGTTTGCATCTTGCGTTTTGCTTTAAACGTGGTTTTAAAAAAGTATTTTTTTTATTGTAGTTATGTTAGAAAGTACATATTCTGCATTTATTATTGTCCTAATATAAATGTTCTTGACCTTTTCTTAGCTCACCACAATTATATCCCTGTGGGAACCGTAACACCTTGTAAAAATTAGACCATACCATGTAAAAGTGTGCCCACCCCTACCCTAAGGTATTTAAAAACCCATTCAAGTCAATTCCTTGGTCGAATTGTTGAAGAATGGGAAGAAATGTCCTCTCCCCTCCCACTTTCTGGTCGGCAGATAAACAGCTCATCATCTTGTTACCAATGGTCAGCCATTGTCAGGTGAAAGTCCCGTTTTAAAGAGCATTTTCTTCTACCCGTCTCCTAAAGGTTAATAATACGCGAGAACAATAATCGCTATACTAAATCAGTCAAGCAAGAGAGAATATTAACGTCGCACTGTTAAGCTACATGAGGGCTCCTGGCGAAAATCAGTCAAGTAAGAAGACCGATGTTTGAGCTCCTCACTGCACCATTTCAAAATTTTGAGGCTAAGTTTCACTTAACGTCCTCGGTATTCCTTCCAACGGGTTTTTAGTGATAAGGATTCGAACATGAGACTCTGCACGTTACGAACCTCACGATCATGACTAATTTAAAGTTGTGGTCCTGATACAATTCTTATAGATCTTTAGAGATTAAATACAAAAACTCTTTCTATGTAACGTTTAATCTGTCGTTCAAAGTAAGGTGGATGTGGTGTGGGAATTAGCTCAGGTTTTTATCTTGGTCATACCGTGGTTAAACAATACGGATGACGTTAATATATCACTCACTCCCCGCAGCGTTTGGATTCCTCACTCTAAAGGGACCATCTCCACAGGAACTAATTATGTTCTTTAATAATAGCTTATAAATAGTTTAAGTTCATAATTAGTATAATTATTTGTTTCGAACCACTATTTTGAGCCTTATTATCGCGTAAATGAAGGTCTGACAAACAAGATTATATCTTATTGGCTTATTATGGTAGCATTTGTTTTAATTACAATAACTAAAAAAGTTAAAATATTCTTGAGATAATGAGGAAAAATACTCTCGAAATCTTGCTTTTTTCCCCTTAATTACGCCTACTTCAGACAAACTAGACGTTAAGAATAATCGAATTGAATTCCTGTGCAACTATCTTTTTATTGTTATAATTCTCCATTGAATTTTTATAATGTTTAATGCTTTAATATTTTCAATTAGTTTCGATTTCTGTGTTTCATATTGCAAGCTTCGGATAAAAAAATGGAACGATACCAGTTATGAAAATAATTATTATATTACTCTAACAATGGGAAAACAGAATATTTTTTGGATTCTTTATTTACAAAGGATATAAAAATACCTACAAGATCTATAATCAGGAAACATGTTTTCAAAAGCTTCTAAGAATATCATCAAAGAACTCAGTCAATAAAATGAAGTTTTAGATTCCATTTCAAAAAATTCCTTACTACATTAAACGATAAACGTTACATTTTATAACTCAAGTAGCTATTGAATGATAAATAAAATTATTTTTGCTCTAAACTTCATCTTTTACGTTGCGCTTTAAATGTTATTGATACAGCATACAGATTATTTTAAAAAATTTAGAATATACATTCCATTTACGAGAGTTAAAAATGTAAAGATCCCCTATGTAGTTCAGTGCTCAATGAAATGAGATATATTTCTGAGACAGACTAAAATGTCTGAAAGGTGAATTGTAATGAAAAATAAATTAAAATGTAAATATACAAAACTTAGTTTACTTAGATCTTCGTGATCTTCCAAATATTTATATTTGTTTTCTATGTAACAACTAATATTTTGTAGTTTGCATTCACCTTTCAAAATCAACTCGCTAATGCAAAAAAGTACTTCAAATGTAAAAAATACCTCTATTTATTTTAATAAATAAATAAAATAAAACAAATTAAAAAGTCAATTATGTGAAAAATAATGTAAACAAGCGAATAAAACAAATGTCTAACGTATTTATTGTTTCATCTCTAGTGACGATTCCTATTAACTTATCAGAAATGTTGGAATTTCAATGTAAAACTTACAGAATTTCCCATGACTGAATTTTAAATTTAGTATTAAAGTATTGAAAATAGGAAATAGCAAATAAAAATAAAATTCATGCATAAGCAATTCAACCGACTCACTGCACTGCAATTCAACGAATTATGCAACTCAGTAAATCACTCCTCAAACCATAATTTGCGTGTAATATCTATATACATGTAGTGTATTATAAGCAACGCTTTTAAAAGTAGTTTTCAGAAATTTCAAAACATTTTTTGCTATAAATGCTTTGATAACTGGGAAAAACCTTTCGACAAATTCAATTTAAAAACTGCTATTCCTTATTTGAGATAAATTTGTTTTATTAAAATTGGTTCGTGAAAAAAATTCCAGTTTATCAAACCACTCTAAATTACAGAATTAATTTGACTAATTTACCATTAAATAACTAAAAAAAATTTCTCCAATTATCAAGTATCTAAAGAATTATTATTTTGAATCATAAATCAAATCGGTAATGTATTTTTGATTTGAGATTAATACGTAATTTTCTACATTTCCTCAAGTAATCCCAACGTACTTCAAAAATAATTGCACAATGTTTTTATGCTAAGTGATAATTTCAAAATTAACATTTATAAATTCAGATAAGCTAATTGTACAACACATTGACAAAACTATATTAATTCCTTCTATTAAAAATTCATTAAAGATTTTATTCTTAGCGTAGAAGTAAATGAATTCACATAGCTTATTCAATATCAATATTATGTTTTTACTTAAACTAAAGATAAAATTGTACTCATAAGTATAACAAAGAAATTTTTTTATGGTAAAATGCAAATGCATTGTCAAATTATATTAATTTGTATTTCTAGACCTTTGTTTCAATTCATCGGAAGCAAAGGTTGCTTTTTCATTTCCAGTGGATTTCTTTTCAAGCGAACATTGTAACGTTTTCCCGCCACACAGCTGAAAGTTGGCTTCTTTTTGTGGATAGGATAACCGTGTTTCTATGCACACGTGCACCCTTAAAATATTGCAAAGTTTTGTCTTTGGTTATCACCCTGGAAACATTTGACACCGTGAGTACCTTCTACTCTGCTCGCGAACGGGATGTAACTCGAGGATAAAGAGGCCGACCGCTACCATCCTATATATAGAGAGGGCAAAGAGAGAAGACTGAAAACTTCACTGAGAATGGATGTGACATTTTCCCTCACAAACGACAGTTCGAGACTCTAATGATCTAAACAACATTTGAATAATTTCACTGAATATATTGTGGTGTGACGTAAATAAACCAAATATTTAAATTAATAAATATCACACACCACTACCATTATTTTTCTCAAAAGTCACAACATCCACGGGAATGAATTGGGTAATGGAGGCTGTAATAATCATTCTGCCCTTGTTTATTTAGAGAAGCATGGTCTCGAAACCTGTCAAATATTACTTAAAAAGACCTCTATCACTTCATTGGGACAGAGGCTCCATGAAAGCTCTATTTCGATCATCAGGCAAGTGACTGAGTGAATAGTAACGTCGCACTGTTCAGCTACACGAGGGCTTTTGGTGACAGACCACGTCATTTTGAACCATGGTCAAGTGACGTGGATGACACATGAGCTAGCATCCCCCTCTCCTAACTACCACACCACACCAACGGGAGAACGTTTGAGCTCTCGACAGATTTGACGTGCATCACTCCCCAACACGGCGGGTCTTTAATGGTACTAGGCTCGAACTCGTGACAAGGTCAGCCACGATCCGATACCTTAACCACTCGACTACCGCGTCTACGATCATCAGGCAAATGAAGCACCCATATTCAGTTGTTGTTTATTGAAAACAATTTAAATTTATAAATCATTCTGAATTTTTTTAAAAAAAAATTCATGTGAATCATTTACTTTTAAAGATTTTAGAATTTAGGAATGAATTATCAAGAAACAGTGTTCAAAGTCTGAAATTGGGAAAAAAAAAAAATCGAGATAAGTACTCTTTCCTATAGACGTGGAAATTGCAATCGTGTGCAGATCTGATGCCCGTTAAATGTATTTTAATTAAAAGTTCTTACATTAGCTTGGTGTAGAAGTTTGGAGATTGAAGTGCCAGCTCAGGTGTCGTGCTCATTACTTGACTGAACTACGAGGTCCGTTTTGTCTCGATTTGAAACACTTTAACATCAAAGATTAACAAAATAAATGAATGTCGCAGCCAAAAGAAACATGAAGGTTATTCGTATTTTTGAACCGCGGTCAAGTAATAAAGACGGTTTTTCAGTTAACACTGCATTCTCCAAACTTCCCTAACGCGCCAAATTTCGGCCTTTGAGCCTCGAAAGATTTAACATGCATCAGCCTTTGAACAGAATGGGTTTTCAGATACATATTGACACAAATACTCGACTTGATAGAAACAATTACCAACCATGAGTTCGTGACCATGATCACACTCTGTTATTGAGGTCGGCTGTATGTCAGTAAAATACAAAGAAAAATTTAACTCTGTGACGGGGCTTTATCGGATGTTCTTACTAATCCTCTTGGGGAATCTTTGGGGTCAGAATGGCATTATTTCAATCCAATGCTCTCAAGAAGAAACAGTGATATTCAGATATATATATATATATATATATATATATATATATATATATATATAGGAGTTTTAGCATTCGCGTGTGAGGAGAATAGAAGTCGAATAGTAGTAGAATGGAAGAATAATAGTAGAAGAATAGAAGAGAAGAGAAAGACAGAAAACTGATCGCCGTGAGATTAGTAAGATATTAATTATAGAAGTGTAATTATAGAACGGACTTTAGTGTGTTAAGGAATCTAAGGATTCTTAGGATAGCTTTTCATAAAGATAGTGATTAGGAGTCTTGGCGCGATTTACTTAGAATTTATAATTACGTAGTATCACTCCAGATTATATCCCTCTAGTAAGACTTGTGTTGCGTTGATCTATATATATTGAGACAATAATAAATTAGATTTATTATGGCGAATTTGAGTGATCAATCATTTATTCCTACAAATCTACGTCGCGTAGATGAAGAGATGATACCCCCAAGCCGCGGGGTATCACAAATCAATTTTCTTAATATATAACCCACATTAATTGCACATTCTATAACAAATGCAATATTTTTTATGAAAGTAACTTTAGTGGAAATAATATCGAAGTCACACTTTCTTTTTCCTAAGTCTGCGATTTAATTCTCCAATAAGTGTATGAATTCCGATCCCAAAATATTTTTAATACCGGTGATTTTTGCAAACAAAAATTCCAAGACAAAACGCTTCAGAGAATGCTCCTTCTAACAAAAAACGAGTAATTAATAAAAACCTAGCAAAATTAATTTCGTAATAGTCCCGAAATAAGTTACACGGAATAAATCGAAAATTAAATTTTTAACGAGGGTAAATGCTAGGGAACAACCCCTGCACAGCATCTCAAAGTCACTTCAGACGTTTCGTAACTCAATTAAGGCTATCATTCACTCTAATCCACGTTTTTTCTTAAAAAACAAATATATTTTTATGCCGTCTCTCTAAACAGTACCCGCACAAGACAAAAAAAAAAAAAAAGGAAAATAGAAAAGGAGTACTGTACGGGGGAAAGGGGGAACTTTGATTGCATTAAGTAACGTCTTCAAACACAAGGCTGATGTATTTCCAACCGAATTATCGCCTACAACGGTTCATTAAATTGAAATAAAGATTTTACTTCCATTATGTTCGGAAATCTTCTACCCCCTTAAAAATTTTTTTTGGTATCTTCTCGACAAATACGAAAGGCTTATGGAAAGAATTTAAAAAAAATGGCTTTAGGTAATCAATGTTATCGAAAAGGTAGAATTTTTGACACTCTCTTGTTTGGAACGCAGCGATGTGGAATAACTGTAATTAAGCTACTCCATTTTTTTTTTGTTAGAACATGTATTAACCTTCCTGTCGTGTTAATAATTTATATTCAAGGCATTAAGTTACTAAAAGAGATTAAATGTTTACATTTCACCAAGTCTCCTTTCTAATTTGTTTCAGATTCTAATATAAGATAGGCGGGATGTTTTTAAATTGATACTACGGAGAGAGTTTTCGGAAAAATTTGTGCTTCTTACCAGATACGCAGTTTTTCGTTTGTTTTGTTTTCATTTCTTTTTATGATTTTTGGAACGCTTCTTTCTCCTGCAGTTATGAGATAATGCGCGCGTATATTTCTTGGAGATAACTATTTAGTTTATTGTATACGATATATAGGAGACTTATCAAGCGAACGTCTAGAAATTCGTTTTCGGTTCTTGCTCCCAAGTGAAAAATAATGGATGATTCGCAATGCGAAAGATAAGAAATGTTACGATTCAAAATATTTGGGGATTTATTTTGTTAATTTCATTTAAAATTTGTCTGTAACTATTGTATCTGTAATTATCGTCTTCTTATGCTTCTTTGAATATTTTCTTTTTCAAAATGAATATGGATTCGAAAATTAAAAAAAAAAAAAAAACGTTTTCTTCATTATCATAGGAACCCATTTCTTATTCCAAAATATTTAAATTTTACGACTGCCTAGTACAGGAGCGGGAAAACATTTCCAGGGTACTGGCTACCTCTAACTTTTTCAAGTTGTTGCAGTCCATTCAGTGGCGTAGGCGTAATGAGCTAAGAAAAATATCTACAATTATTTACTATACCCTAGCAATAAATGCACTTATATACATAACTACAATAAAACAAATTTACACTTTTAAGACCACGTTTAAAGCAAAATGTAAGATACAAGCATAATTAGAATAGCCACAAATATGTTGTTGTTTCTTATCCTCGAACCATCTGACATGTCAGATCAGTCCTAGAAAGTTGTTGACCACCAAAAAAATCTGTAATAATAAGATGATAGGATATTAAATCCCCCTTAGAAAGTCCGATACATCTCAGAATGTGATCCGGTGAAGCTGGATTATCACAGAATTTCCTACTAGTGGGATTTCAAAGGAAAGATATTTCAAATGGTCACTTGTTAGTCTAGCCAGAGCAGCCTGGGAGTCACGGTCACATTTGATGTCCAGCAGAGAGTCAGGGGATGTCCCTGTGTACCATTGGTGCAGAGGTGGAATTCGCCATATTAAATTTAGAATCTTGTATTAGAATACAGTTCTTGATAAGTGAGCGAAGTGCCAATAGACGTTTCATTCTCCCTACCCACTTTGACCAGTCTATCACAGATCTCATTATCTCTAATGATAACATGTGATGGTATCCATTGTGTGAAGGTGGACATTGTAGGTCTTAGTGCTCTTCCTCGGTTTGACCAGAATAGAAACGCTGGTTTCATCGTTTGAGGAGGACCAGCCACCGAGATTTAGCAGTGCACTGCGGCTGTTCGATAAAATCCGTAGTTCCCCAAAACAGCAATCATAAGACATGATAGCATCAAGTCCTAAGCCACATATATAATAATATATCAAATGATGCATTTATTACGAAACAAACCTAAACCAAAAAATAAAACAACTAAAATTAATGGCCTTAGTTTTAATCAATAGAAGACTTAGTCTGCATACTGTCAACCAATCTTGAATATTTCGGTGTATGTTTACTAAATGCTTATCTTCAGGAGGTCCAACGGTCGACCGAGATCGACTTATTGCTCACCCCTGGTCTAGGGCATGGGATCGTGTTATCCTGTTTAATAAAACAGACAAAAAAACAAATGTTTGCTTACACCGATGGATTGATTCCTTATTTATTAACGCCATATTTCAAAGCAACACGAGCGCTGTTGATGACAAATCTCACAATTTTAAACAGGGATGATACGAAAAAAATTTCTTAAATTTAAATAAGATTTATAATGTCATTTTTTAAATATTCATAGTTAGTAACAAAGGTATTCAATTCAATTTTAAAATTAAAATACTGAAGTGCTGAAATACTTTGACTGCTGATTCAATTTGATTTTTAGTAACCCTTAAACTGTAGCCGGCATATATATTCGTCTCGCTCAACCAGTACACTGAGTGTGCCCGGATGTATCCAACCAAAATACGATTCTTTTCTTTGTGCTGGTTTCAGAAAAACTATTCCGAAATTTGGAATG
>BMAV01018689.1:0-23136 GCA_019973955.1 Trichonephila inaurata madagascariensis | reverse complement strand
AAATTTTCCCAAAAGGTAATGCTTCGATAGCGGGGTTTTTATTGGCGTGGTGTCAGGGTTTTGGGGGTGTATTAGTTAATTTTGAAATAAAATAGACAAAATAGTTTAAGAAAGCTGGTTGAAAACTAAATAATTTTTTAATTATGGGGGTATTTAAAGGGGGGAATATTTAAAAAGAATGGGAAAGTTAGATCAATTACTTTAAGAAGGCAATTAAATTAAATAGAACTCTTATGGTGCTATTAAAATTACAGCCTGGCGCGAGCGAACGGGCTGATGCGCAAAATACGATTTTCCCCTGACGGATTTATGGGCCTCGGCCAAAAAAGGTTGATGTCGGCTTTTTAAAAAAGGGACGCAGAACGCTGATGGGGAATACTGTTTGATTTTCCGATTTTGGAAAGAATATGATCTAAATTTTTAAAATGGGTTCCCTACATATATATATATTAATTTTTTAATTTTTGCTTTAGATAGGGGGGGCGGCATTTTCCCATTTTTGCCGGGGGCGAAAACTGCAAACCCCCCCTGATGTCCCTTAACTTAACATTCGGGTTTCATTTCGGTTTTCATGTGATCATCATCAGAAATGTTGTGAAACGCATACAGAAAGCAGAATATTGAATAGCAGATAATAAGGTAAATCGTCCATTTGCTGAAGAGATCGCGATTTCCTGGAAGGAATTTGAAGTTGGTTCATCTCTCTCTCTCCCCCACTCCCCCCAAAACAAATAAAAAACCCTTTTTTCCTGAGCTTCGGGGGGAAACAGGATCAATCCCAAATTTGTAGTGAGTGTTGTTAGTGAATCGACAGATATCGTAGAGTTATCATCAGATCTTTGGAAAACTAAATATTTTTTACTATTATCTATAAGCCTTCAATGCATTCCACTATGTTTAATTTAGGCTTTTGAAGCATTTTCTCAATACATCAATTCATGATAATAAATTCCAAAATTTAAAAATTGAATACAAAATTTAAATTTTAAATTTTTTTTCCTGTGTATAATTTTCTTCAATTGAGTCATTTAATGCGGTAATAATTTTTAGGTCTTGTTTAAGAGGTCAATTGTACGACCTTTAATCCGCCCTCGGTTTAAAAAATTGCTTTTCATGTTTTTTTTTTTTGGTAAATACATCGATAGGGGGACGCAAAAAGTAGTTACATACCTCTTGTCCCGATAAAAAGAACAGAAATTTCACACTAAAGTTGGCAGCATATGACCATTATTATGTTTGATGTTTTTTCAAGATGAAAAATTAATCTTTCACAGACCCGTTTCGATTTCTCTGCAAGCGTTAATTTTACTCCCCCGAAACCTCAATCGAAATTATTCCTGCACCATACTACACTAAAAAGCAAAGTAAAGAACTTATTTCAACTGCAAATGATTCGCATTAAAATTTTGAAAATTTGTACAAAACAATGTCCCAAATTTCCCAATTTAGCGGATATAGTTGAAGGGATCAACATGTTTTTTAGCAAATGTTTTCAATGAACATAATAAAATCAATCTTACTCAAAATAAACGATATGCATTTAAAATTCTTAAGGATCCGACTACGTTCGGGAAAATGATTTTAAAAACCCTAAATGGATAATTTTCGTATATTTTTGTCACTTAGATTAGAATACATGTATAAAATTGTTGTAAGGGCAAATTTTGAAAAAAAATTATTTAAAAATTTTTCGGGCAAAAATTAACGAAAAACCTTTTTTTTGTTCCCTTTTGTGAAAAAAAGCTTCTTCTTTTCAGTAAGTTTTTCCTGTATATAAAAGACCTATGTACAAGGTAAATATAATTTTTTAAAAAAAATTTACATTATTTTTTAGAGTTACAACCCATTGAAATATATAATTATCGGCGTTTTTTTTTTAAAATTTCTCCCCTCTGTTGTGTAAAAAGTGGATAAACCCACTTCTAAGTTATATATTTCAAAATTTAGTTAAGCCTCGTACAAAAGGGCATCTTTTACAGGTAAAATATTTTATAATAGAAGCATGTTTTACAAAAAGGGGAAATTTTGAAAATGGCATTTATTTTATTTTTTTTCAAAATATTTTAAAAAAATAATTTTTATTGAATCATTTTAAAACATTTATTATGTATTTTTTCATCTAAGTGACATAAATATCATAAAATTTTCCATTTATACCTTTTTAAAATCACGGTTCCCGATCAATACCTTTAAATTTTTTTACATCTTCAAGAGAGAGAACTAATACTTTTTTTGGGTTACGGTAAAAAACCCCCAAATTCCAAAAACCCCATATGATTGCTTTAAAAGTTTTTGAATCAAATTTCGAGTTACTCATTTTTTTTTTATACCTAACCACCAATTTAGCCTGCATAAAGTTTATTAACAATATAACCTTAAATTTGCTTTTTATTTTTTATATTATTTTTTTAAAATTGGGAAATGGCAAGCAAAACTATTTTTGTCGGCAATGTTTTCTTCCCAAAGGGGGTTGGACCTTGAATTAGTGGAATTATTGCATGCGCAAAATCGTCACGGTTCGACGGTGTGAAGTTAGAGAAATGTTTGTTGTGACTACAAATTCCTGAATGCTCAACTCTTTCAAACAAAAGACAGCCACAAGAGACAAATCTTTTCACAGGTTTTTTTTTAATTAGAAAAGTAAATGCACTCGTAATGCTTACGTAAGGCGATCGTGGGAAAAATGCGTTGATGCAGGCGAATGTTTATGTTCCAGTGCTTTAAAAATGGCAAGATCTCAGAGGTTTTTTTTAAAATAAGATTTATAGTGTGTTCAACTTGACGCATTATTTACTTCTATAAAAAAAGGTGCAAAAATGCTTTGGATTCCTTTGTTTCTCAAAACATTGTTGCTTGACCTCCCATACCTCATCCCCCCGTGCTTTCCACGACACCAATACAACCTCTACTTCAATCTTCAAACTTTGTTCGACGCAGTCCTGGGGTTCCACCAAGCATATTCAGGGGCTCTCCACAAGACAAAATAAAAATTCGAAAAGAAAAAGTAAATATGTATGCACTAAAAATTCATGTTATCTATGGAGTTAATATAATCACAAGAGTACTTAAAATCGTGTTTTCCAAAGAGGGTCCCACGAGAAAATTTAAAACATAAATTCGGCGCCGGACAGCCTCTTTTTTCAGTAATTTCCTGCAGTTTTTATCGTAATATAATAAAAAATATTAAAACATTTTTTCTTTATATGTACTACCTAGATTATAAGTATTCTGTTCCTTATGATCCAGGGTCCCACAAAATTATTTTATTCTCGCTAATGCAATGTTTTGCACACCTAACACCTGTAAAATAATGTTTCTCACAGAAAACTAAGATAAAATGCATAAATCAGAAGGCTTGCCAATAAAGGGGAGGGAACAACTTATCGACATATCAACTGATCCGACATTAAAACTTACATTTAAACAGGAAGAGCTCCTAAATTTCAGGCTGCGAAGTTTGCAGAATACATAGAAGTTTCATACACAGTTATGAACATTTAAATGCCTTTTTGAGCAATGTATTTATGTTCTAAACATTTCTCTCGACGTGTGTGGCAACAAAAATAAAATGCAAAAACAAATTAACGCAGAATATGAAGTGCGAATGTAGACAGCTTCAATGGGCGTAGACTTCCACATTTGTGTAAAAAAACACACACATACATATCCTTGTTACACTAAATATAATATAAGGGTTGAAATGACACCTATTGCGCAAATTAAGGCTACAAATGCAGCGTTTATCAAACTGTGGGTCGCGCTCCCCTTAGAGGGATGTAATAACTTTACGAGGGAGGCGCGTGTATATTGAAAAATCGAAAACTAAAGATTATTTTTAAAAAATATAAATTTACTGAAAGCAAACAAACAAAATACTTTCTGACATAATAATAATAAAAAAAATACACAATTACACGAATGTAATACACTTATAAACGTATTAGTACTACACAATGTATTTTATAATTAAAAACAATATAGATTTAACGTACATCGCTTCCCTACACGGCAGATCTTTAGGCAGTTCTGGGATCGTATCGCTTCAAAGTTTTCGCGTTAGGGTTGTGTGTAGGCTTAAGGAACAGAGTATTAGTTCAAGTGTCTTCGTCTCCACTCTGACCGGCCGCGGTAGCCGAGTGGTATAGGTATCGGAGGGTACGCCTTGTCACGAGTTCGAGTCCAGTACCAATTAAAGGCCCGCCGTGTAGGGCAGCGATGCACGGAATCTGTCGAGAGCTGAAACGTCCTCCCGTTGCTGTGGTGTGGTAGTTAGAGAGGGGGTGCCAGCTCAGGTGTCGTCCACGTCACTTGGCCATGGTTCAAAATTACGTAGTCCGTCGCCAAAAGTCTCGTAGCTGGAACAGTGCGACGTTAATATTCAATCAATCAATCTCCACTTGACTGAGTCTCAAAATTACGACGTCCATCTTAAATAGTTCTTGTATAGCTTTAAAAAACTACTGTAATAAGTGATCGAATCAAATCATAGCAGTTAAACTCTTGAAAAATGAACCGAAATAATACAGTGTACATTTGTATTTTTTTAAAATTATAATAGACTATATAGCAGGGATTTCAAACCTTTGGCACGCGTGTTAGTCATGGCACGGGGTCCAATGTTTTGGGCACGCCAAATGGATCAAATGGTTTGCATTTTATTTCAAAATTGTAAAGTTCACTATGAAGTATGACGAACAAACGCGAATGATAGGGTCAGTGTCGGCGTATTTTTTCGTCATTATTGTTCTTTAGTTACGTCCTGGACTACAATTGCTTATGATGCAAAGTTTGTCTACGCATAGCATAGTGAATTTCACTGACATAACTGTATTTTAAAGTTTATTTGTGTTATATTTACGTTTTTCAACTGTTATTTAACATGCAAAAGAACAAAAGGTGCAGGATAGTAAGTGTAACTGAGAACTTCAAACTTGATGTACCGAGAAACATGGCATTACATTAGTAAAATCAACAAAGCGGTGTGTGTTTTATGTTCTGCAATAGTGGTAGGCAGAACATCGTTTGTAGAATGGCATTTTGAAACAAAGCGCAAATCCTCTTGCCAGAAAAGTGTGTGAACTACAGCAAAAATAATTAATTGCTTGAAATCCGATTTTCCAGATGACTCCAATTGAGCATGCATTCTACTAGAAGTAACATCTTACAATCCTGATATAAGTTATTTTGTCCTCCAATCTGCAGCAACAGAAGTCACACTAATGTTTACTTTAATTTGAATTACATGAATAACTAAAACATTTACAACTATACAGTACAAAAAGTATTTTTTCGTAGTAAATAAAAAAAAAAAGAGTTTAGTGTTGTTAGTATTAAGTTTTATTTTTTCCCATAATCACAAGTCAAAACTATTTGACGGCACGTCTATACATCATCAAACTCTTCTTTAGAAAAAAATGGCACGTTGATCCATAAAGGTTCGCCACCCCTGCTATATAGAGGGATAGGTAAATAGATTTCTAGAGCCCCTATATATATATAAGTGATTATATACTCTTATTCATAAATTATTAGAATTTCATTGTATCCATATATCTTAATGGTGCTTCATAAAGTTTTAAATCAATGCTGCAACTCAAGTTTGAATTTGGAGATTATTTTCTAATACAGTGTAATACCCCAAACTTACGCGATAACTGGGTTGATTGAATATTAACGTCACACTGTTCAGCTACACGAGCGCTTTTGGCGACGGACCACGTAATTTTGAACCATGGTCAAGTGACGTGGATGACACCTGAGTTGGAACCCCGTCTCCTAACTACCACATCACACCAACGGGAGGACATTTCAGCTCTCGACAGATTTAACGTGCATCGCTGCCCTACACGGCGGGTCTTTAGTGGTACTGGGCTCGAACTCGTGACAAGGCAAGCCACGATCCGATACCTATACCACTCGGCTACCACGGCCAGGCGATAAGTGGGACTAAATGATAATCGCGTAAGTCGAATTCGCGTCAATCGGGGTATGATTTCGCATATAAAATATTATAAATTATTTTAGTTGTATCCAGAGACGAAAGAAAATAACAATTTAGGAAAAAACATGTTGATAAAAATTTTAGATAACACAAATACAAAATTGCAAGCCGAAGTTATTTTGATGTAGATAGTTTCATAAAATCTAGCAAAGTAGTCTGTCCTCGTAGAATGCCAATATTTCTTTTATTCCACGTTTTGTTGAAAAAATACTACTTTCATTGGAGTCTGTATTTTCTAAAACTTTGTTGCCCTTTTCAATTAAACTGAGACCTTCTATCAAATTCCCAACCATCATTCGATCTTCTGACTGAACTGGGTCTAAAGACACCTGCGTTTGGTCAGTTCTTACTTCTTCCCATTCATTTCTAAGTGAGCTTGGCGTGGCGGTATTGCCGGGACGGTACTTGCCACAGGCACAATAAAACCTGAATGTTGAAGGCGGCGTTGAAACAAGCTGAAAAAGTGCTGGTTGAATAGATGCTGGTAAAGGCTATTGGAAGTCCTGGGCGCAGATGCGGTGAAGCTATTGAATTGGAGAGACCGTCGGAGTTAGATCATCTCTGCGTTGGTGTCGCCATCTGACTGTTCTCGCGATTCCAGGGTCTCTTTGAGGGGTGAAAACGCCCGCCCACGAAAGTGACACGTGATGAGTAGTCACTTCTGTTTGGACGTATTTGCGGAACCATTCTATTGGTCCAAGTCCCTTTCGCGTAAAGTGTGTACTTTGAAACCGGCGGTCGTCGGGAACTGCGGCAGGCATCTTACTGGATCACTAAAAAGCTGGAGAACGCCGCTTAGAAGCGCTTTCACGCGCGTCGCTAACTTGCTTGAGAACACTTGAACGAAGATAAAAATATTGATGAAATCGAAATTTTATTTGCGCAGTTGGAGGGAAAATGGAACGAACTTAGTGTAAAGGAAAAGGAATTTCAAAATATTCTTTTGAATGATGAGAAGTGTTCTCAAGAAACTTTCGATAAAGAATACGAAAGCTTTAGTTTGTAATGAAGAGAGATTTATTAAATTGAAAACTAAAGTTCAAAAAATTTTGAAGAATGTCGAAATGGAAAATACCTCAACTAGTCGAAAGTCCGTTAAAACGGGAAATTTAAGCTATAAATTTCCAGTAGAATTTAAATTGTTTGGGGAGATATTAAAGAATGGTTGGCCTTTTGGGCTCAGTTTCAGAAAATACACAATGACGAAGAAATCGCGAATGAAGATAAATATCACTATTTATTGCAGGCGACATTAAAAGGTTCAAGGGCGCGAGAAATTGTTGAACTTATCCTGCCACTGGTGATAGTTATGAAAACGTCATCGAATGTTTAAAAGGCACGTTTCGGCCGGACTGACATGTTAATCGAAGTTTATATTAGAGAAGTTCTTTTCACTAATGATGAATAATGCAATGAGTAAAGGTTCTAAAATACCGCTTTAAGTTGTATGACAAAAATAGAAACTTATTTGAGATCTTTAAATATGTTAGGCGTTTAGTGCAAATTATTCTTCTATTTTTATATCCTTTTAATTGAATCTTGCCTTACCAGTCGATATATTAAGAAAAGTCTGGGAAAGAAATTATAACCTCAATGTAAGCTTGACATCTAACTGAATGAAGAAAATAATAAATTAGACGCGCTATGAAATTTTTGAGGCAGGAAATAGAAAGTGAAGAAAAAAGGTGCGGTTAGCTCGAAGTTGGGTTTAACCTTTGAACTAGATAATATAAACAAATGTACTTCCAAGTGTCATCACATAAGTGGAAAGAATTCCGACAGCTGCAGAGCTTTATAACTCTTCTGAAAATAAAAAAGAATCTTGTATATTCTGCGGTAAATTACATTTTAGCAACCACAGATATGCTCATAATTTGAGTAGTAGTATGATGAGAAAAAGCGGATATTGATGAAAAAGGCCGCTTGTTTTCGATGTTTTGGTAGTCAAACACGTTTTTTCGTTTTTGTAGATGAAAGTACTACCCTGCGAATTTTGTGGTAACTTATTATAAGGTCATGTGTCCTGAAATATGTATTAATGAAAATTGAAAACCCACGTCAGGAAGAAAAAGTAGAAGACTTTGAAATGGAAGAGAGATCCGACTTTTCCAACGCAACACCCATTCGCAAAGTTCTTTTGCAAACACTGTTGTTCGTCTAAGGGTGAAAATAAATGAAATATATAAGGGTTCTAATTGATTCTGATAGTAGTAAATCATACTTGACTAATTTCGCCATTAAAGAAATGAGATATGAATGCATTGCTGAAGAGAATTTGACACATAGTTTATTCGGCGGTAAAGAGACGGTATAAGAAACCCACAAAAAGATATTTGATTTCTTAAGTGACTTTTCTGATAAATACCGCTGTACTTCGAAAGTGTTGAATCAAGATATAATTTGTTCTGGAATTCGAGAATACCACGGGTAATTTTATTAAGGAAATTAAGAAACACAAAAATTTTCTGTCTGATTTAAATAACCAAGTAGACTTGCTGTATCAATTTTCTCCTGATGAAATTCATGGATTAATTGGGGCTGATGTTTTAGGTAAATTATATACAGGAAACATAAAACAATTAAAGTCTGACCTAGTTTTGGTGGAAACTCGACTTGGTGGACATTATGGGGAAAAACAGACGCAGGAGAATCTACAGACAGCACGAATAGCGTCATGTTCTCTTCATGTAAATGACGCTGTACCCCCGACTTATGGCGACTAGATACACCGGAATCTTAGACCCAGGAGAGAAAGGAACTAGGGCAAGAACTTCTGAGAAGGCTTCGCAGAAGAACATTTCAACAGAAGTGTGAAAATGGATTCTGATGGAAGATATGTTGTTAGTCTCCCATGGGATACAAGGCCATCCTCCCTACCCACGTGCAGGAAATCTAGCTGAAAAGAAGGTTGAAAAATTGTATTAATTCCCTTGAAGAAGACCGGAAACTTAGAAGCATGAAGGAGTTTTCAGTGAATGGTTTCAAGAAGGAGTCATAGAAGAAGTGAAGAACTACTGCAACAGATAAAAGTGACCATTACTTACCTCATAGGGCAGTACTATGAAAATTCCACTACAAGAAAGTAATGGACCTGTTTTGACGGATCAGCTAGAGAAAAGAATTCGCCTTCTATCAACGATTGTTTAGAAAAGGGATCAAACACTGTCGAACTCATTCCGTTTTTCATCAACAAGAATAGATTTCGATTTAAGAAAATAGGCGTTGTTGCAGACATTCGTGGAGCATTTTTGCAGATTGGTCTGAGTGAATTGGATAGAATTTATCTAAAATTTTATGGTGGGAGGAAGGGACCCAGCTAAAACCCAAAAGTTTTTCAGCATCGGAGGGTTGTTTTCGGGCTTTCTTTGTTCTCCTTATCTATTGGGAGCAACAATTGATTTCATCTGCAGAACGTTCCTCACAATTTTGAAAACAGCAACTCTGTTGTTAGAATCATTTTACGTAGATAACTGTGTTACCAGTGTGGACGACCTAGTGAAAAGAACTTTTGAGAAATTTTGTCGAGGAATCCAAAACAATCCTTAGCACAAGCAATTTGAACTGAGGGTGGGAGCACAGTTACAGTGACCCAGAATCTACGACCTTTACCACCAGAAGCGAAAAAGCATTTCAGTTCTGGGGGCTTAGGTGGCATTTAAAAGACTGATTCTCTTACGATAGATTTTACGAGATTGTGTTGAAGACGATACACCTGTGACAAAAGGAAAATTTTGTCAACCGTCCACAAGATTTTTGACCCTCTTGGTTTCAATTTGTCCTGTTACGTTGGGTCCAAAGGTCCTCCCTTCAAGAATGTTGAAATTAAAAGTGTTTCATGGGACACAGAACCCCCGCCTCCATTAGTAAAAAATTTGAAAGATGGCGAAAAAGAACTGTTCAAGTTGTAAATAAAATAGAAATTCCACGATGTCTTATTCTCGAAGGAATGCACCGAAATTTAACATTTCACGTTTTCTGCGAGATGCGAGTAAGATAGCATATGCTGCTTGTGTATTTTCTTTAAGATGCGAGAGTGAAAAATTCAACGACCTGTCAACTTATACAGGCAAAAATGCAGAGTTGCTCCAATGAAGTTCTGTCCATTCCGAGACTGGAACTCCTTTTTGCATGCAGTATCGGAGCTAGATTATCCCAGAGTGTTAGTAGTGATATGAAACTGGAAAATTTGCCTAAAATTTTTTGGTCAGACTCGGCAGATGCTTTATATTGGATCAAAGGAACGGAAACCTGGGCTCCCTTTGTTTATAACAGAGTCAAAGAAATTCGTTCGTTGACAAACACTGAAGACTGGTACCACGTTCCGGGACCATTGAATGCAGCTGACCTTCCTTCTCGTGGTTGCAGTGTTGAAACTCTAGCGATGTCAAGATGGTGGGAAGGTATGGATTGGTTAAAAAGACCCTCCAGAAGAATGGGCCGAAGTCTAACGTAACTCCTAATTTTGATATTATACTCCTGAAAAGGAAGACTGTCATCAGCGCTGCTAACCATGAGGGAGCCGCTGAGGAAAAATATTATAACCGATTTTCCTCGTACGACAGACTTCTAAGAGTTACTGCATGGATGTATCGATTTTTTACTAACTGTAAAATTGAAAAGAGTAACCGAATTATTGGAGTTTTGACACTGGAAGAGATGAATAGGGCAGAAATCGCCGTATTGAAATTGTACAGAAAGAATCCTTTTCAGGAACTGATGATAAACGTTTAAAGGCAATTCAGTGTTACGTTGATCCAAACGGTATTCTGAAAGTAAAAGACTCGAATTTTAATGAGAAAAAGATACAAGAAATTTTCTATATCCGACAATATTACCTTCGAGGCATCCATAGTTGTAGAAAAATTATTCGAAACAGACATGAAATTAAAACCATGCTGGAATTCAAATTGTGATGTGCAATTTAAGAGAAGAATTTTGGATTCTTAAATATCGGAAAACTGTAAGAAAAATGTAATTATAACCCGTGTGCGATGTGTAGACGATTTAATTTGAGATCTAAACCCATCGTCGAAGCACCTTCCTGAAGACGCGTAAAAAGAGGCTGCAGTTTTCGAAGTCGTAGGAATAGATTACGCAGTAATCCATTGACGGCGATAGTAAGAAAGCTTGGATTGTTATATTTACATGCGCTACGCATACAGAGCTATCCATTTAGAGTTAGCTACATCTTTATCTACAGATAACTTTTTGCAGACTCTTAGAAGATTTATTGCTCGAAGGGGTCGACCTTCTATAATATACTGTGACAATGGCTCTAATTTTACCGGCGCTGAAAATTTACTGAAGAAAATCGATTGGAACGTTATTTCTCAATACAGTGGATCTCAAAAGATTATTTGAAAATTTAATCCTCCATATGCACCATGGTGGGGTGGATGGTGTGGAACGTTTGATCGGAATTATAAAAAGGAATTTTTACGAAAGGTCTTATAGGAAAAAGTTCATCACTTAATTTAGAAGAGATGAACACCATTATCTGTGACACAGAAAATATAATTAACCAGCGGCCTTGACCTATGTTTCAGATGACGTGAATGACTTGACTCCACTTACTCTTCCATGTTCTTCTGCATGACCTTAAACAAAAAGGAATTCCAGATCTTGATATTTTAGATTCACCATCGTTAAATAAAAGGCATGCTTACAGACAACGAGTGAAGCAAAGACTTTGGCGAAAAAGATTTCTGCACAGAATATTTGGGCCAATTTACGTCAGTCGTCGAAATTTGATAAAATCAGAAACCCTCCTAAATTGGTGATATTGTATTAGTTTCTAGTGACAATACCAAGAGGATTGAATGGCTCTAGCTAAAGTTATGGAACTTTATCCGTCCAAAAGATGGAAGTATCAGACTGGTAAAAGTAAAAATGAAAAGGGAGAATTTCTACGCCCTGTACTCCGATTAATACCCCCTTGAAGTGACTCAAAAGTTGATCCCGGTAAACCTCCAGTAGACCGAATTTTTCCTACGAATGAACCGACTGTCCAACTGGACTGGTAAAGAAAGTGTTCTTCAGAGACTATTCCTGATGAGCCGATGTCCAAAGGACTGTTAATGACTTTTCTTCAGAGACTGTTCCTGAGAAACGATCCCGATATGGACGATTAATAAAACAGAGTTAGTTAGATTTGAGTTTCCTGGTTTGAAACTCAAAAGGTGGGAGGATGTTGCGAAATGCGAAACTCCCATCTGTATTTCCGTTTTGCGCAAGCCCGCATGGAATGAAATGAAGTGAAATGATGTCATGTTTTTTTCTCTCTGTTAACTGTTAACCGTTTGCTGCTCGCGCGTTATGTGTTCTTTTCGTTTTGTCGCGTAGTCATTATGTAACTAATATATATATGTTTAAAATTAAAAATAGATGAGTGTATGTCAAGATTAGATTCTTCATTTGATTCATTGTGATTTATTATGTCTCCCGAACGAAAAAAAGAAGATAAAAGGATCCCGGATTTTAAAGAAGGTAAGCCCAATTTATTTTATTCTCAAATGAATACCTATATTTAGGTATAATAATATTGCTTTGGGACAATAATGCATTTTTTACTGTTGAATCTGTATCAATGAGGATACTTTTTTGAGCTTTGGAACACATTCCAAAATGTCTTTGCTCATCATGATTGGGGCTGTACACACACATTATCATCATAAATGCAACAATTTTCCTGATGATATAATAGACAGTTAAATAAATGCAGAAAACTAATGCAAGACCATCTCTCATTTCACACCCCTCTGAAATGTCTGGTGTTTTTCCTTATTTTTTTGGTTCCCAGAAGGAAAATTTTTACGAAAAATGCATTATCACATACAGTTTGTCAGACTATTGTATTATTTTGTGTTATCCGATATTTCGCTTTAGGCGTTTTCGCGTTAAACGTAATGCACTGTAGATTATGATTAGCTTTTAATATGTTTTCTTTTATTATTGTTTTTAGTGCTATATTATGTGAATTTTTTGATTCTCCTATTTAATTATATAGCATCTTGTTACATTTTGGGATTTTTTAAAAAAACGCATAAATCCCACAATTTTTTTAATGTAGTGCTACATAAAATAAGGTTTAGAACTTCGGTAAACTTCGCTAACATTAACAATACTATGTGAATATTAAAGTGTTTTTCAAACAGGCTTTGTAATGAAAAATTTTTAATCAAAATGAGCAGCAAGATTTTTTCTCTCAAATATTTTTATACCAAATATAATTACAAGAAACTACCTTTCAACGGAAGTATAACATTTTTACTAAAAAGGGAAACGAGCACTGTTAATGAGCGTTGTAAAACCATAAGTAAAACAATCACTTCTTTCCTCTGTTTTGTTTTTTCTAAATTGTAAGGCTATTATTAAATTGAAAACTTTTAATTTCCGTAAATGCATATTGAATTTAAGTTAATTTCTATGTCTTAGGTAATATTAACCATATTAAATATTTTCGTAAAGCAGCTTTCGCAAAAATCAAATTTGAGACGCTTTTGTTAAATATCAATCCACAGTTCGTTGCCAGTGTCGCTGATAATAATAATAATAAAATTTCTATTGCTGTATAGCCAGCTCTGTCATGAACTTTGCTATCAAATGAAGGATGCAATGCAAGAAGCAGTTATTGACGACAATGTGTGTAAACCTACACACTGTGCACTAGCATTCTGTTTTTCTTTAACTATGCTATGCTATCGAGAAATCGAGACTCATCTTCATTTTTCTATAGCTATTTAAAATTCAGCATATTTATTGAACTTATGATAAGTTTTATTTTGAGAAATTGCACAAAATTTTACTTGATTGATAGAATGATTTGCGACCGCCCCTTGTTTTGGCCACCTTCGTGCGGTGCACGCACTGCAAACTCAAGTAGATCGGCCATTCCTGAACCCGATTTTGTCTGCTTAGAAGAATCACCTTTACCGATTGCGCCACGACTCCTTGAGGGAAAAGCAGAGAAAAGATTTTTAAAAATAAAAGGAAGAAATGTGTTTAATTTCGCACTGCGTTATTTGATAAAGTTAAAAATTTTTTTCGGACTTCATTTTTAAGTTAATGTATTCAGACTTCATACATCGATTGCAAACAATGGTAATTTTTAAGCAAAAAACTTTAAAAAAATAATGCTTACATATTTTCGCAGGAAAAAACGAAAACACATTTTTTAAGAAACCGTAATTTTAAAGATATTTTATCAATCTTGTACAGAGATTATGTATAATATTGTTCTACACGGAAAATAAGTTTTGAGATTATTGCAAATAAAGAAGATACATTTAAATAAAATTTTAAGTATTTTCAAAAAACCGTAAAAAAGTTTTGATACTAAATTTTAAATAACTGATTCTAAAAGAGAAAAGCATGAACTTTTTTAGTGTAAACTATTTTTTTCATTAGAGCGAAAGAAAATGCAAGCGGAACAATTTAGAATTCGTATTCAAAAAAAGGAACCGATATCATTTGATCCCCGGACCAGAGGTTGGGAATCATTCTGTATAGTACTGACGCCTTCTTTAACAGGTTACATGAGTTTACTTTTATTTTCACCAAGTATCACATCATAGCTATTCAGCAACCAATAGGCCCTGAACTCCTTTTTAGTAGTCATTTTGGATTTTTGTACATTAGTTCTTAACTTCTTGTACGTAGTTTCAGTTAAAAAAAAAAAAAAAAAAACACCACTTTTTGCATTTTTAACTCGAGTTTTAAAAAACTCGTCGTCGAATATTGTTTCATGCCTATAGATTGAGGTCTGCAATCTTTTAGCTAAGGCATGTCAAAAATCAGTCTACCAATTATGATTCAGCGTGCCACACACAGTAAGATATTTTTTAAACCATTCTATTCCCGCGATAATGTATGCAGAGTTAGAGAACAGAGTTCAATTATATAGATTTACAGCTTTATCACACATTAATTTTGCATCAATTAAAAATATTTCTTAACATAAAAATAAACAGCATAACATAATTATTTCTACAAAATTTTTTTAAAAAATCTCGAAATTGTACATATATTATGTTTTTTTAAACATATTTATTAAAATAAGAAATAGACAACGTAAAATATAAGTATTTCCCCTGATTACAGTTAAATAAAATTTTTAATGTGAACCTAGTGCTGCTTCTCTCTACTTTCATATCTCAAAAAAATGTGGTGTAATTTGTGACGTACTTTGACATGATTCTGAGCATTAAACAATTTCTTTGCGGACTTGAAATATTTTTCGTTGAGGAAAGATATTTTACTTAGATATGTAGAACTAAATGCGTAAAAGCAGAATACATATGCAATTTACTCTCTTCAAACAATTAAATATCTCCAGCTATGACATTCAATAACTTACAAAAAAGCTGTGAATTTACCTTTAGAGTTATCTTAAAAATTTTTCATAATTCTTTAATTGTCCAAATTCTGGAGATATTTGCCTTGGATAAGTTCATTCAAAAATTGACCACTTTGTTGAGTAGTGCTGAGTGCCATTGATAATTGTACCGTGTGCCATAGGTTGCTTACCCTTGCTATAGACCATGACTCCTTCTCCAACACCACAACTTGCTTCTCCATTTTCATGCAGCACAGGAAAATTCAATTTTTTGCTGAACAAGTTTAAAGTAAAATTGAGTATTTTGACACTCCTGAACAAACCACGATGTGCAACTGAGAAATTCTGAGTCTGAGGGCCGCGTTAAAAGTCTCGTGCCTCGCCACACAATATTCGAAATGAATCGGAGATGCATTTCATACTTTGCCGGTTTCTCATTAGGCATTCTATAGAATGCCTAGGCAATGTGTGAAATAAGCATCATTTCATACATTGCCGGCTAGTTTTAGGGGCATTCTATACAATACACATTTTGAACAAACTTGTAATAACCTAGAAGAATTTATTAATGTAAATGATTATACAGAAGTATCAGAAACTAAAAGCCTATTGAATTTCAACATAAGAAATGCCAGTCTTTTTGTTAATAGTATGGTTAGCAATATTATCCAAAATTGACACTATAGACCTACTGTGACCATATCAGTGTATGTAGTAAATCACTCTTAATTTATTAGAAAGTTTTAACATAATATATACTGTCCTACCTCCTCTGATGTTTTCTGGACAGAGAGCGAACAAGGTGTAAGCCGGCCCTAATATTGCAAGAGGAACAGACTATTATTTTTAAATTAAGTTTTAATTACAATTATTGGTTAAGAATTTATATACATTGCTATATTACAACTAAACACAAGTTTAAATCATGGTAAAAAGCGAACGTTGCTTTGTGGGCGTCTCCCCCAAATCAACTGACGACACAATTTGAAGAATCTGCGGAAATTTCTTGTTTTTATCTGACGCAACTAGCGTCCTCTGGTGCGAGAAAATGTGGTTCACAGTTGGTTAGAAGTTAGAGTTTTTAACACACTTCCACCAAAAATTAAAGTTATTATTTTAAATTTTCTGTTCATTGGCGGGTTTTACAACCCGACCAAACCTAGTCTTTGTAGTTCTTTTATCAGGTGAAGGGCTACTGAGGTCTCTCTCCTCTGAGTCAGGATCATCTGGGATGGTCAGAGGAAAGGCTGGTACAGGATCATCTGGGATGACAGATGGACTGGCTTCCGGACTAATCTCGTCTCGTCCACTGATGACTCCCCCAGCCCGGACGACTGGCATCATCAGGAATACGGACAGTGGCAGCATCCACTGGTACCGCTTGATTAATAGGTACAGCTGCTTTAGAATCTGGAAGACAAACTGCTTCAGGACTATCTGAAAAAAGCAAGATATTAGTGAAAGTAGAACCATTCAGAAGAAATAGCATTAGGATAATTAGTTAATCATTTTTTAAGATCTTGCCTTTCGATTTATTCCGGTACAACCAGAATCGCTTGAAGATTTACTAAGCATTTATCTTCTGGATGAGAAAATGCTTCCTTCTGGATAATTTTCATTATAGTGAGCACAGCGTGATTTCTTTCTAATTGTCCTTCAACACGGTGTTTCTTCTTCAGCTTACAATTTTCGAAAGATTGGCAATTCCAGGTAATCACTGAGACGATTTTTTTCAAACGATGAAAAGCGTTTAAAAAGATTCCTTAATTTATATTCAGTATTCGTAGGGCATGTGCAACGGTTTTCCATTTTTCCTTCTTTATAACTTTTAAATTGGGAAATATTTCTAACTTTTTGACCATTCTTCAATAGGATTTTTAAACACGGGGCCTCACTAGTGGGATTTAGCTTGTTTCTTCCCATTGCACACACACGATGATACATGGCAGACATATACATACATGGCAGAAAGTTCCAAATTTCTGGATCACATAACTGGATTTCTCTCTCACGTACACAGTTTCCGAAAAAAAACATTCCGATTATCTTCTTTAGACGTTTCACTTCACACGCAAATGAAGGTGACATAAGCCAACTTACTGGCATCACGAATCACATGAAGGGAGACACTGTTTGAAGTGTATAAATCTGGTATTAAACGTCTAGGTATTGCAACCTCTTTTTAAGTTATCTAGATTTAGCCATTTTTCGAATACAAAAACAATATCATATCCCTTATCTTCTGAGATCTTATGCTTCCAACATTCTTGAAGCAATAGCTTAGGAAGCAGGATAACTGGACATGTAAACCCTATCGGATCATTTGTGTACGATGGACAATATTTTTCGCTTGGTCATTTGTCCATTATCTTTATCGGTTTTGATATGCTCTTCTGCTTGATCTAAGACATTCAAAACTGTTGCAAGCAGGTATACTTCAAGGTGCATCGGAATATCATCCCCAGTGGCCAAGGTTTCCCACGGCTTTCCCAGGCTCTTGGTTTTTTGTTTCGTGGCAGTACATTTGTCAATGTATGTGATTATTATGATCTTTGCTCTCCTGAGGATAAAAGGGACTTCCGGTTGAGACGATTCAGCTATTTTCTTGGATTTTTGGTCAGCTCTTTCATTACTGGGGATATTAACAAGACTTGGGACCCATTGTAAGGCCACAATCCACAGACGTATGAAATGACCTCCGCAATTTTAGTGCAGCACTGAATGGTATATAGGCAATCACTTGGTGCGTTACTGCTTAAGTTTGAACTTGTAACTTAGGTGTCGATGAGTGAGAGAGTATTAACGTTGCACTGTTCAGATACGTGAGGGCTTTTGACGAGGGACCTCGTCATTTTGAACCATGGTCAAGTAACGAGGACCTGAGTTGGTACCCACCTCTCCTAACTACCACCACACAAACGGGAGGATGTTTGAGCTTTCGACAATTTTAACATGCATCGCTCCCCTACACGGTGGGTCTTTAGTGGTACTAGGCTCGAACTCGTGACATGCCAGCCACGACCCGATACCTTGACCACTAAGCTACTTCGGCAACTAGGAGTCGATGAGAAAAACAACTTAGGAGCCAAGCCAGCAGCGAATAATGTGTTGTAGTTTCACAGATAGACGAGACATCACCATCGTAATTGGTGGCGTTTTTCCCCACAGCCAAATGAGTGTTCGAACAGCCGGAAGAATCATTCTGTGTCGGCTCTGTTTCCTTCTGGTAGGCATGAACCGTTAGTATAGATGTGTAGAAAACGTCTTAAAAGTTTACAAGTATATTTAGTAATTTATTTTCACCCCGTTTCAAAATTTGTTTTAATAATTTTTGTAATGAAATTAAAAGAATAAATCTAATGCAGGTCACACAGCTACCACAAAGTTCTTATCTCTAAAGACAATATTATATATTTAAAAAAACAACAACATTTTTACTTCTACTGAAATTGATTTTAATATTTCAATAAAAATAGCTTTTCAATATTTTTATATGTATTTACTTTTTCTTTAAAAACTCATTTAGTAATTGAAATACATGCGAAAAGTCTAAGAAGACTTAGCTTATGAAATGTGGCAGATTTGTCTTTACGGTATTTATAAATTCATTGTTTATCACATAAAATAAATCAATGAATAAACATTTTTACATTATAGAATGTACTATGCGAAGAATCAATACATTTGGAAAATTTTCTTAAGATATAGACTTAATATCTTTATGTGGGATTTGGAGCAATAAAAAGGCTATTATCCCTTCTTTAGATATGCATACAGCATTCCAATATTATTTGATTTTTATTTTTCGATTACTTCACAGTAGAGTTAAAATAGTTTCCTTTGCCCCCCTTCTTCATCTCTGTATGGTAGTGTTGTCGTCATCACTTAGCCGCGATTCATAATTACACGGTTCGTCAACAATAACCCTCGTATTCCTTCACAGTACGACGCAAAATTTTGTGAAAAATCCAATTTGTCTGCGTTGCAGAATAGTAACTTACTTATCCTTAAGTGACTAAATGAATATTAACATCGCACTATTCAGCTACTGGGGCTAGGGGTAGTGGACTTCGTAATTTTGAAGCCCGAACACGTGATGACAACTGAATTGGCACCACCCCTCTCAACTCCCACACCACACCAACGGGTGGACATTTCAACCTGGACATACTTAACTTGTATCGATCCCCTCTACAAGGCGGATCTTCAGCGGCAATGGTTCGAACTCATTATACGCCCGATACCTTGACCACTAGGCTGCGGCGGCCATATTTGTCCTGAAGCATTAACGCTGTTTTCGGTTAATGTTAAAGAATAGGACCCAAATTCAGAATATTTTTTTCTGATATAAAAGTACTGAAACATTAATACTACATTCTGACCTCACTATCTGGTAGAGAATCACATATTTTATCACACTACTCATTTTTATTCGAGTTTTGAAACATTTTTTCTTTTATAAAATGTGTTTCGCATTTTTTCTCCTATACCGTAATGCTAAATGAGCTATTCCTTTACATGTTAAAAAGAAAAACGAATTATTTATGAAATATTTTCTAATTTTAAAAACACTACATTTTAAACAAATCCATAGACATAAGTTACAATGTTACAACTTTTTATAAAAAATGAGGCATTTTTCCTGTCTGAAAATGTGTTCCGCGTTAAGTTCGCACTCTTGTGCATACGGCGAAAACCTCTGCGGTGTGTGCTTAATGTTTACTTCTGTAAGCTCCCGTGTGATACTTTGTAGTACACGGGATTTATAAATGTTCTCAATAAAAAATATGTATTGTGAGGTATATATATATGTGTGTGTGACCGTGGTGGTTGATGCACGTAAAATCTATCAAGCTTCAAGTGAGGGAATATTAACGTCGCACTGTTCAGCTACACGAGGGCTTTGGGCGAAGGACTACGTAATTTTGAACCATGGTCAAGTGACGTAGACTACACCTGAGCTGGCACACCACACCAAGGGATGAACGTTTGAGCTCTCGATAGATTTAACGTACATCGCTTCCCTACACGGCAGATCTTTAGTAGTTCTGGGATCGTATCAAGCTTCAAAGTTTTCGCGTTAGGGTTGTGTGTAGGCTTAAGGAACAGAGTATTAGTTCAAGTGTCTTCGTCTCCACTTGACTGGCCGCGGTAGCCGAGTGGTATAGGTATCGGATCGTGGCATGCCTTGTCACGAGTTCGAGTCCAGTACCACTAAAGGCCCGCCGTGTAGGGCAGCGATGCACGGTAAATCTGTCGAGAGCTGAAACGTCCTCCCGTTGCTGTGGTGTGGTAGTTAGGAGAGGGGGTGCCAGCTCAGGTGTCGTCCACGTCACTTGGCCATGGTTCAAAATTACGTAGTCCGTCGCCAAAAGCCCTCGTGTAGCTGAACAGTGCGACGTTAATATTCAATCAATCAATCTCCACTTGACTGAGTCTCAAAATTACGACGTCCATCTTAAATAGTTCTTGTATAGCTTTAAAAAACTACTGTAATAAGTGATCGAATCAAATCATAGCAGTTAAACTCTTGAAAAATGAACCGAAATAATACAGTGTACATTTGTATTTTTTTAAAATTATAATAGACTATATAGCAGGGATTTCAAACCTTTGGCACGCGTGTTAGTCATGGCACGGGGTCCAATGTTTTGGGCACGCCAAATGGATCAAATGGTTTGCATTTTATTTCAAAATTGTAAAGTTCAATATGAAGTATGACGAACAAACGCGAATGATAGGGTCAGTGTCGGCGTATTTTTTCGTCATTATTGTTCTTTAGTTACGTCCTGGACTACAATTGCTTATGATGCAAAGTTTGTCTACGCATAGCATAGTGAATTTCACTGACATAACTGTATTTTAAAGTTTATTTGTGTTATATTTACGTTTTTCAACTGTTATTTAACATGCAAAAGAACAAAAGGTGCAGGATAGTAAGTGTAACTGAGAACTTCAAACTTGATGTACCGAGAAACATGGCATTACATTAGTAAAATCAACAAAGCGGTGTGTGTTTTATGTTCTGCAATAGTGGTAGGCAGAACATCGTTTGTAGAACGGCATTTTGAAACAAATCGCAAATCCTCTTGCCAGAAAAGTGAACTACAGCAAAAATAATTGCTTGAAATCCGATTTTCCAGATGACTCCAATTGAGCATGCATTCTACTAGAAGTAACATCTTACAATCCTGATATAAGTTATTTGTCCTCCAATCTGCAGCAACAGAAGTCACACTAATGTTTACTTTAATTTGAATTACATGAATAACTAAAACATTTACAACTATACAGTACAAAAAGTATTTTTTCGTAGTAAATAAAAAAAAAAAGAGTTTAGTGTTGTTAGTATTGAGTTTTATTTTTCCCATAATCACAAGTCAAAACTATTTGACGGCACGTCTATACATCATCAAACCTTTAGAAAAAAATGGCACGTTGATCCATAAAGGTTCGCCACCCCTTGCTATATAGAGGGATAGGTAAATAGATTTCTAGAGCCCCTATATATATATAAGTGATTATATACTCTTATTCATAAATTATAAGAATTTCATTGTATCCATATATTAATGGTGCTTCATAAAGTATTAAATCAATGCTGCAACTCAGGTGTGAATTTGGAGATTATTTTCTAATACAGTAATACTCCAAACTTACGCGATAACTGGGTTGATTGATTGATTGATTGAATATTAACGTCACACTGTTCAGCTACACGAGCGCTTTTGGCGACGGACCACGTAATTTTGAACCATGGTCGGGCGACGTGGATGACACCTGAGTTGGAACCCCGTCTCCCAACTTACCACATCACACCAACGGAGGACATTTCAGCTCTCGACAGATTTAACGTGCATCGTTGCCCTACACGCGGGTCTTAGTGGTACTGGGCTCGAACCGTGACAAAGGCAAGCCACACGATCCGATACCTATACCACTCGGCTACCGCGGCCAGGCGATAAGTGGGACTAAATGATAATCGCGTAAGTCGAATTCGCGTCAATCGGGGTATGATTTCGCATATAAATACATATAAATTATTTTTAGTTGTATCCAGAGACGAAAGAAAATAACAATTTAGGAAAAAACATGTTGATAAAAATTTTAGATAACACAAATACAAAATTGCAAGCCGAAGTTATTTTGATGTAGATAGTTTCATAAAATCTAGCAAAGTAGTCTGTCCTCGTAGAATGCCAATATTTCTTTATTCCACGTTTGTTGAAAAAATACTACTTTCTATTGAGTCTGTATTTTCTAAAAATTTGTTGCCCTTTTCTTTCAATTAAACTGAGACCTTTCTTGTATCAAATTCCCAACCATCATTCGATCTTCTGACTGAACTGGGTCTAAAGACACCTGCGTTTGGTCAGTTCTTACTTCTTCCCATTCATTTCTAAGTGAGCTTGGCGTGGCGGTATTGCCGGGACGGTACTTGCCACAGGCACAATAAAACCTGAATGTTGAAGGCGGCGTTGAAACAAGCTGAAAAAGTGCTGGTTGAATAGATGCTGGTAAAGGCTATTGGAAGTCCTGGGCGCAGATGCGGTGAAGCTATTGAATTGGAGAGACCGTCGGAGTTAGATCATCTCTGCGTTGGTGTCGCCATCTGACTGTTCTCGCGATTCCAGGGTCTCTTTGAGGGGTGAAAACGCCCGCCCACGAAAGTGACACGTGATGAGTAGTCACTTCTGTTTGGACGTATTTGCGGAACCATTCTATTGGTCCAAGTCCCTTTCGCGTAAAGTGTGTACTTTGAAACCGGCGGTCGTCGGGAACTGCGGCAGGCATCTTACTG
>BMAV01018688.1:0-46253 GCA_019973955.1 Trichonephila inaurata madagascariensis | reverse complement strand
TTTTCTCAGTTTAAGTCTCCTAAATGTAAAAATTTTAGTTTCTATATTCAAATATTTATCTTTTAATTCCTTTCTGAGATATTTTTAAGTGTAATATGATTCATTTAATTTTATATTGAATGAAATTTTTTTTTCTGTATTCACAGGATTTTTTTTTCTCTAAGCTAATTTTTTTTTATGTATTATATATTGAAAGACAAATATTTGACTAATCATTCCGGTAAAAGAAAGTTCTCTATGATTTCAGATTGTTTTTTTTTTTTTTTTTTTAAAAAGATAGTGAGAAAAAACATTTAAACAGTTCCACAAAAGAAAAAAAAATTATGCAAAAATAAAAATGTGTAGGTGTTGCTCATTTTTCTATAATCTTAATTTCAATAAAGGGTGGAAATTGAATAAATATTAAAGACCGATTCAGTGACAGTAGATTTCTCATTTGAAATTCCAGGATTACTTCTGCAAAATAGCATAAATTCCATATCTTAAAATGAAAATATTTCCTTGGTTAACAGAGTTAATAAATTAGTTTTTAAATTTTGTTATCTAATGCTGCAGAAAAATAAATGCTTTATTATCATAGCTTATATCTTCATGTAATCAAATTAACCTTTTAAAGAAAAAGTGAATAGAACAATTAAGAGAATTGTGATTTTCTAAAATTTGTTATATCCCGTAATTAAAAAACAGAAAAGAAATTTTCAACGCTTAAGGGGCGTTTTTTAAAAGTTCTTCTTCGAACGCAAAGCATAAGTTAATATATATTAAAAGAACCAATATTTAATCTACTCTGTTAGTTGAATAAAATTTATGAGAAATGTAAACCGTAATTAAGCTAATATAAGGCCAAAAAAAAACAAAAATTTTTATTTTTACTTTAAATTTATATATATATTCCCATCAAATTTTCCAAGTCCCAAAAAGGTTTGTAAAAAATTGAAAATGATGTTTATCGCTAACTTTTTAACCGTTTTTGGTTTACCCAAAAAAATACCAATTTTATTTTATTTTCCATTTATTAGTACAAAGTTACAATTGCTTTATTAAGTTTGCGTGCTATTCCCAGAAGATAGTTACCGACATTAAAACATGGTTTAAGTAAAATGCTTTTCTTTTTGAAAATTTTAAACGGGAATTATTGTTAAAAATATTTGGAAGATGATTAACTGAAATTTTTGTGTGTAATATTTTAGAGTTGTCTTGACTTATATTTTAAATCAAAGCCTTATTACAAAATTTAAGACATATATAAGTATAACATGTATTTGATAAAAGTTTTCATATAATTACTAAAGTAAAAGAGGTCCAGTGGTCGAGTCGTAAAATATCACGTAACACCCAGGCTTTAAACCCCCTAGCGGGAAAAAAGTCCACCGTTTTTTTTATCCCGAGTTGACGATAAATGTGTACCAAGCTTGCTTGAGAACTTAACACTGGGGGTTTTCACATCTGGAACATCTGCTCATGCATCTCAGCACCCTGTGTAAAAAAAATCTGAGGTGGCACGAGGGGTTTAAACGGGTGGTCTGTTGCACCACTGAAAATAGTAAGTACTAAAATAAAATATTCTGTGTTTGTTTTAAAAAATTTTATTTCTTCTATGTGTTACATTATTTCTAAAATAATGTAATGCATAGAACAAAGTAACATAAAAAGGTTTAAAAAATTAAAACGTTAATTAACATTTGGCTCTGAATGGACCGCGTTAATGTATTTTTACAATTCCTACTATTAGCTCACACTCTCTATATATTTATTTATTTACCTTCATGGTATTTTCAATCGTTAATAAAATACATTTTAAAGCGCTCAATTGAGGTGAAATTTTCTCTAAGTGATTATTTTGGATGACAATAAAATAATTTTAAATTTTAATTATAAAAAATTAATTATTAAAAATAACTATTTAAATAAATTAAAAAACCGCCACTTTCATCGTTTTTGGGACTTAGCGACCCCCTTTGGGGCGTGTCAAAAAATTGAAAAGGGTGGTTTTTTCACGGTTTGATTCAGTTGAACTAAAATTTTATATACATGATTGTTTTGATGAGAATACGATAATTTTTAAAGATAATTAAAAATTAATTACCATTTTATTTGTAATTTGCATGTATTCAATTTATATTAATTTAACATTTAATAAAAAGTAGCAAAATAATTTTTTTTTTTGTTGATCTAAGTGAAATTGACTTTAAAATTTTTTTATATTTTACTTGTTTTTTTTATAAATTTTTAGGTCCCCCCTTTGGGTATTAAAAAATTTTTTTAAAAATATTTAGCTCTTTCCATTCATATAGTTTACTAAGCAATTCCGAAAACCTAAAAACATACTGATATTTTAACTTTCTCGCATCATAGGCGATTTACATATACCTATAGCTTTTTTAGGATACGTCTTTTGTGTGAACAATATTCTATAAATCTAATTTGAAGAAATCTTTTTTTAAATTAATTTAAATGCAGTAACTTTGGTATTTATTTTGGAGATTAACTGAAATATATTTCAAAAAATAAAATCGTAAACAGCAGAATAACTCGAAAATATTAAATTAATCTGTACATCCTTGGGGATACTATATCATTTTTATAAGAAAATACTTAAATATCTACTTCGCTAAGGATTCCGATTCATTAGAAGAGAAGCAAAACAGTTTTGAATTTGTCTGTAAAGATCCATGGTATGTTAGTTTCACAGTTTGAAATGTATATTTGATTAGAAGAAGTTAGATTTTATAAGTAATTTTTTTTATTCGTTTACTTATATTATGAATAAAAATAGGAATGATATTTTAAAAGAAACAAATTTAAAAACTAAACACAATTATTATCTTAAATTATTTACACTGTTGGCCTCACAAAATGCAACACCCTGAATGAAACCTGCAAATCCTGCGAATTTTACACCATGCTTTGAAGACGTTGAAATATGCAAATCATTAACATTATGGCGCAGACGCACATCATCGGTGATCTTCCCCACTAAAAATGAAAAAGGGCCATTTGAAGTGCAAATGTTTTTTCCCCATTGTGTTTGTGTGTGTGTGTGTGTGTGTGTGTGTTGTGTTGTGGGTGTGTGTGTGTGTGTGTGTGTGTGTGTGTGTGTGTGTGTGTGTGTGTGTGTGTGGTGTAAGCTGTTTACCAATGCCTCGTGGAATACATGGAGCATCTTTTGACCCTCTGAAATCGACCGAGGAAGAATAGTAGTCTATAGGGATTGCAAATTATCCTTCAGAGAGAAATCTATCAACGTGTTGGACGAAAATAAGCAACTGTGATGCTGTGATAGCTGGATGCAAGATGAAACGATAAACCGACATTGCCGATCGCACCCACCTCGTTATACCTTTTCTTGTCATGAGATGCATATTGTGCACATGGCTGTGATAGATCGCGCTGTCACACCACGAACCATAGCACCACAGATTCAGACGTTTCGCATCACGGGTCCCTCATACCACGGCGCCGCTTGCAGCAGGAAGGAATGTCCACAAGGCATCCATTGCTTCGTTTAGCCTTGACTAGAAACCACACACTTTTGATCCACCCATGGTACGATGAAAGGTGGCCCGGGGAGGAATGGCAACATTGTGTTTACTGACGAACCCACTTCTGTAACAGCACGATGGTCGGATTTGAGTTTGGAGACGCCGCGGTGAAAGGCTGCTGAACTGTTGCGTTATGCTTCGTCACTATGGTCCTGCACCTGTGTCATGGTTTTGTGTGATATTGGATTTCACAGCCTCAATTCATCTAGAAAGGAAAATAACGAGCAGCCAGCGCTACATTTCTGAGGTGTTGAAGCCCGTAGTCCTTCCATACATTCAGCCCTTGCTATAAACCATTTTCCCAACGGAAAAGGGCCGACCAAACGTGGCACGCAACGTCTGGGGGGTTTTTTTTACCCATCAAAAATTGTTTTTGCCCCTGTTTTTTTTTCCTATTTATCGCCAATCAAAAAACGGGGCCCGTACTTGTAATAATGAGGGCCCGTGATGCACCACCGCCCCCTAATTCGGGATCAACTTTTGGCAATATGGGAAGCCGCATGGACTGCTGTTCCCCGCATACACCCAAAATTTTTTGGGATTCTATGGCGACGCGTGTGGCAGGTTAAAGCCAAAAAGGGTGCGGCTACACTAACTACTGGTTTTGTCGAAAACCCCACGTCCCCAAAGAGGTTTTAATTTTTAACTTTGAATTTGTAAACATTTTAAACCCCCAAAAAAAATTTCTGGTCCTTCTTGGTGTTCCTTTTGTGTAATCAGCAGTGTAATTTAAAAAATTTTTTCCAAAATATATTTTTTTAAAAAACATTTTAAACCCAAAAAAACCCCAAAATTCAAGAAAGTGTAAACTACTTCAGAGTTCATCAGATATTATATATATTTAAGTATTATTTGAAGACTTGCTCTTTTTCTAATTTTGTTACTTTGAACTACAGATTTTACCTTTCCCTCTTAATCTACATTCCCTTTGAAAAATATGTAATACAAACACATGAATAACTGAAGTGAATCGCAATTTTTATTTAGTTGATATATATAATGTTGTTCTTAACCGTAATAACAATCTAAAATTCAGAAGGATTATTCTCAACTAATTTCTTTCTTGGTAAAATTCAAGTTTAAGAAATATTCACATGAAAAAAAATCGGTTTATGCGCTTTTACTAATTTATATAAGGGAAAAATAACAAAAAATACCTCTCTCTCTATGTAGAAGCACGAAAAAAATTTGCTCCACAATTCTTTCCCCAAACTTACGCTCAGGTTTCCAAACCCTCGGGGCTTTTACCACTAAAAACGAAAAAAAATGAAAATATTAAACCCAAAAAAGTTTGCCCACCATTTAAACTTTTAAAACCTTTAATTCCCTTCCGAAGCCCCAATCTTCCTCGGTCCTTTTTCAGTACAAACCCCCCACATTAACTCAGGTAAGACTTTTTTTTTTTTTTTTTTTTTTACCATCCACATTTTGTTACAGTTAATCGCCATCAGAATCTAACCTCCACCCCGTAAAAAAATATTGTTTCCCCCCCACTTCTAAAAATTTATCTATTTCTGCTGCATCTTTCTCATCCACACATGTTCTGTTCTTGAAAAATACTAAATCTACATTTAAACCCTACCCACTCATCCAAAACCAACCTGCTCCCTCCCAGGATGCAAAAAAAAACTTCCAAAAACCCCCTAAGAAAAACGTCCTCCTAAAAAAACATGCAACACAAAAAACCAAAAAAAGAAATTAAGATTTCCTCATAAAAACCCAGAAAAAACAGCACCCCTGAGTAAAAGGATTTTTGGAAAAAAGATAGTTAGGGCTGAAGATGAGCCTGGGCCGAATCCAAAATATGTTTTTTTAAAATGGTGGTTCCCCCTAAAGGGAGGTGTTTTTAATTTCCCAATCATACATATATTCGCTACGACTTTTAAATCCAATCAAAAAAACCCTATTAGAAAAAAAAGAGGGGGGTTTTTCCTTTTTAAATAATTTAGTTACGAACTAAACCTTTCTTTACTTGGGGGGGAAAAACCCCCCCCAAAATTTATTTAAATTTTTTCTTTCAAAACTTTTTTAAAATGAAATTTTACTATTTTAATCATAAATTTTTTTTCTAAATTTTTTACTTTTTTAAAACTTAAAAAAATTTTTTATGCAGCTTTGCCCAAAAATTTGGGTCTTGCCCATAAAACCCTACATTCACCCCACCCCTCACTCCTTTTTCTCCACCGTTACATTGTTTTCGTTAAATTAATATCACAAAAACCCAATTTTTTGAAATTCTTTTTCGTTGAAGTATTTCTATGAATAAGTTAAGTTATTTTTCTAAATCCTAAACATAAAATTATGTTTATATATTGAAAGCGCTTCATTAGAAATGGTTAAACTTTATTTGCCTAAAATATTACCTCCTATATTCAAATTATTGTCGAAATAATTTTTGTGTTGTAAGCTGAAAATTTCTTATAAGTTTTTTCTATACAAAAAAGAAGGAAACATGTTATTATAAAATAGATCTTTAAAAATATTATACAACAGTACTCCAGTAAAAAGTTGTTTTATTTACCGAATATATTGACTCTCTTTATAAAAATGCTTATGAATTATTAAGTAGAGATAGGCAGACTTCTTGAAATTTCCTCCACATTTCCTTAATAATGTTAGCTTTATGTTATGCAAACAAAAACTTATTTTCTTTACACTCTACTTCATGAATATTTAATTCATTCGATAGGAACGGAATAGGTACAAAGGATATGAATTTATTTTCATTCTTCCACAATTTAATATGTTTTCAGTAGAACGTAAATTTCTTATTTATGTGAACTACATTGAAGATTTTCTTTTATTGTTTCTCTAGTTATTTTTTGAATAATGTAACTCGTTCGGAAAGATAAAGTCTGAGAATTTTCAAAATATTTATTAAATAGCGTTTTGCTTTGTATATAAAAGTTTTTTTTATATCTGAATATTTAAAGGTTGCTAATATTTAATACATTAAAATAAAATTCTTTCAAAATAATTTTATATTTTTAATCTTATTTAAACTTGTTAGTTGTTTTGTTTTTACAGAAATCTTCAATTCACCAGTAAGAAAGAGAGATAATTTATGCATATTAACTGTTCCTAAAATACAGACCAATATCTTTTGAAAATCTGCAGATAAAATTAATTATATTTCATACTTTGTAAAGGTAATAAAATTACGTTAGCTCTTAAAATTACGCTCATGGTATATCCAGACAACTTCAGTGAACATTTACTAAAAGTTCTAAATTAAGCTTAAACACATTTACTTTAACTAATTTCTAGAAATTAAAGCGTTCACAATTGCTAAGTAGTCGTGAATTTGAGTTTATATTACATCGAAGATGTTGCGTGTAAACTTATGCAATATTTTATACTGTAATGTTTACCGTTAGTGTGTTATGGAAAATGTGAGTAATGGTTAAGCAGTTCGAGTTTAATATTTGTCATTTAACCAAGATTCAAAATGAAGACATCCGATGCTAATAGATCTCGTATTTCATCTAACAGAGCTAAATAATTTTATTTCCGTCTAAATTCAAATATGTTGATGCTGATTGATGCTATTATATTGATTGATGCTGATTGATGCTATTATGGATTGTCTCCCATATATGGAATAAAAAAGTTTTAATGTACAGTGGGTGTTCGGTTAACGAACACTTTCACGAAAGATTTTTGTGTTCGGATAACCAACACATATTTCGATAACGAACAAAACGAATTCTAACGAACACTTCTCGGCTCTGAAAAAAAATTAATATTAAACATTTGTTATCATTTTGCATAAAAAATAAGATCACTGGAAGGAGAAATGTTTAAAGCATACTTAGTATTGATAATTACTAAATGAAACTTGAATTAACAATGAGTTTAAAGGTCATTCAATAATTATTATTATGGCTAAAATCAATACACACTTGAATACTTGAATTTCAATATAAATATCAATATTTTTTCTGACAGCTGATAAGTTATGGGCGAGTAGATTTGCTGACATGGCACATAAATTAAACGAATTCTTAATTTTTTCAAACAGTGCAGACTATAAAATAAAAAGCTGCCAATGTGTGACGCGCTACCACCGTAAAAATACGTTAAATATGAGAAACGGACTAAAAATCGTTTTTCATCTCTCCTGAATTATGTTGCTTACCTATTAAACTTCAAAGTTCTATTGAAAAAAAAATTCCAATAGAATGTTCATACAAATTAGATCATCAGTTTCGGTTTTGGTTTCATTTTTAGGGTTTTCCCGAACGAATTAATCGATTTCACATAGAAGTCTATGGTGAATCGATGATCGGTTAATGAACAATTCGGATAGCGAACATAGTCTTGGAACGATTATGTTCGTTAACCGATCACCCACTGTAATAAAATGAACTTAGAAGCGCACACACATTTTGTTATCTCAGACAAAAAATATAGCATACGTTGTGTGGCTTGTCCTTTGCAATCAGCGGCACGCTCAGTGTTCGTGTAAAGTATCATCGTAAATTTCGCCAGGGCCTAACCAAAATTGGGCCCAGTTTTTAATATAATTTTCTTTTGGGTAAAATATAATGCCTGATGTAAAAAACGTGGATAACCTGATTTTTTGACGACCGATTTGACTGCAAACAATGCTTCACTGCGTACTGCCGTCCACAAAAACAGGGATACTTTCAATAAGCGCATTTTTGGCCAAGAATAAGACTTATCCTTTTAAAGTAAATACGACGCAAGAGCTGATCATTATAAAAGATAAGCTCGCAAAATAGGTGATTCCTTGCTGCTCGAGATAATTAAATAAATAAAGGACTCTATATGTCTTTATAGAAGCCCAGTGGCACACCTCTCGCTTTCACACCACAGGTCCGAGGTTCGAACCCCAAACGGGTCAAGGTCGGCTTAGACTTTCATCCCTTCACTGGGTCGATAAATGAGTATCAAGCTTTCTTGGGTGCGTAAAACTGGGGATTTCGCGTCACCTGACTACCTGACCGGAACTACTGATCTGGCACCTCAGGGTCCAAGGGCACGTATGCTGAGTTAGGCATAGTAGACCTTGGTCCTCATGAGCTGTTTCACCACTGATTAAGTTTATATATCTTTATATTCTTAATGTAATTGCTCCAAATAAATTTTCCTTGTGAACGAGGACACATTTAAAACTCCATTTTGATCTATTGATGAACAATCTCATTCAGTCGCGTTATAAGCAGAAATTCCTGACTAGTCCATCAGGCAATGTACGTAAGAACAATACACAGATCCATCATCACTTTGAAAATAGGACTCACGTGATGATCTTTGAAGATTAAATAAACTGATATTTTATACGTAGTATTAATGAAAGAATGTTTGCAATTCTTAAGTTAAATTTTTATTTAATATCTGCAGTAAAAATCTGTGAAGCATTATGTGAAGAATGTTTCCACCTTGAGTTTACCTTAATATACTGCAATAATCACTACAAAAATTATATTCTTGCGTAATTTTTGTTGTTTAAAATCCCATATATACTTTCTCTTTTTTATGCTATAGTTAGAAAAAAAATAATTGCGAAATACGTTTTAATTATGCACATTCCCACACACACAGCAATGCTTATTTTTAAAAATATAAACAACACTACTATTCCTGTTGTAATAATGTTGATTCATTGTTGTTGAAATTAAAAACCAAAAATTATAAATAAAGAATTTTAAGAAAAAGCACACACATATATAATTCTTTTATGTGAATGCTATTTACTACATTATTCGCTTATAACATTGTGACATAGCCATCCTATGATGACCATGTCTTGCCGGTTCCGCGTAAGCTAGAGGTGTGGGATTATCAAAATGATGAGACATAATAATTCTTAATACAACTTTTATTAAGAATAACATATTACTTAAATTCTAATTTGACAATTTTAATTAAAGTGAGAGTCAACGCCTAGAATTAAACCACGTATTCCAAGTCAGATCACAGCCTAGATCCTTTATCTCAATTATCATTAATAATCCTGTTATCTAATTACTTTATATCTAATATTACCTTTTTCAGTTCTCCTTCCTTTACCACGAGAATGATATCTATGAACTTTATATATACAATGGTTCCAACTTCTTTTATCTTAAGAGGCTTCTATTCTTTCCAAAACTATCGGCCTGCTAACTCTTGATCCGCAAGATTTCACACTAAGCTTTGTCACGCTATCGATCAGAATAATTCCACACTACTATCTCTAAGCTTGCCGCGTTATTGATCAGAGATAACACAATGCCTATCTCTGAGCCTGCCGCGCTATATCCTATCATCAAAGCTTCTATCAGCACATAGTATATCTAATTTACATATTATCTTTGTTTTATCTTCTTGGTATTGGGTTGGAAAAGTTTTGCCGTGTCATTGGCCGTCAAAGAACATAGGAGTTATGTTAGCAGAAAGACGCGATAGACGTCATAACCCCACTCCAAGAAGAAAAACGTGATTTACTTAAGGGTTTCTCATTTAGCAATAAATTACGTGTCTAAATCTCTATTTCTAAATTTCTTCGCTTTCTGAGTTTTATTTAAATTTTTAATCTTAAATCCTCATTTTAACTTATAATTTCCAATATTTATCTTGACTTTTAATTTTCATTACTCATCTTAGAGATTAAATTTTAATATTCAATTTAAATTTAAACTCGTGATAATAAATTTTACTCAACCAACTAGGCCAACATTAATAGTTACTGTTTAATTTATGCCCACTCTCACTTTTACATTCAGTTACTTAAAATATTTATACTTAAATTTCTAAAACAAATATTCTGGGTACGCAGACCAAATCTAACACTGCATATGGGCGTTTCGCTCCCCTTCTTGTTGAAGCTATAAATCGTATACTTTTCAAGATTTTCAGGTCAGTCTCCTGAAATAAAGAAAACCTTTTTGAGTCTCTATTTCCATAATATCAATCAATTTCACATATATTATTTATATATCACAATAAATTTTTTATCTCCATCCCCACATCTGGTTTCAACAAAAACTCCCAATGAGCCGCGCAGCATAGTTCAGTAATGTGTTGGTGCCCTGACTACGCCGCGTTTCCCTGAACCAGATGCCTCATAATACGTAACAATACAACAACATATATATATACACATATTATACAGTACAAACATTTTTTCAATAAACTATTTATAACAAATAACCAAAGGAATTTTTCGCATCTCACGAAGTCATACATCAGAAGCAAACAAATGTGTGATTACAAATGTTTTTCTTCAGAAAAAATTTTTAACAAGTCAAAAGTTCAAAATTAAATGAACACTCATTGTAGTGTTTGACTTGGCTATATGTCAATCTTGAAACAAGGAATTAGATGTGAGAAAAATATCATTTTATAGAAGAACTATAAGTAATTTCGTTAAAGCTGATAGTCCCTCCTTTTAAAAGTGTTTACAGTGTGACGTCTCTTAAAACAGTCATCCTACAATACATGCCCCTCATAGAAACTCAATAAATTAAAAGAAATTCATTAACAAAATCATTATAAAATTTTGAAGTTACAAAAAATTATCTAAGATTAATCAGATAAACTTGGCAAATATGAGCATTAAAACACTCAATTAAAATTTACTACACTAAAATTCTTTCCACTTTTCTAATATTAAGATATTTGAAACTTTGGAATAGGGTCTTTATAGTTGTATTGGTGAAAACCTCTAACTCTTGTAGCTATGTGTATTAAAAAACTTAGCAACCAATGAGGGTATTTTCTATATTTGGAAAAACATTTTTTTGAAAAATGGTATAATTGACGAAAATATGAGCAGGTTGCATTATATAGAAGATAAGAGAAACAAGCTTCTCTAAATTTAACTTTCCCACACAGGAATACATTTGTACACAAATTAATGTTTGACAATTGATAAGAAGTAAAATTAAACCTTCTGTTATTGAATAGATTATATATCCAAAAAACTCTTCCAAGTTTTTAATCTATAAATTAAAAATAACTGAATGGTGAAAATCAGATGAACTATTAAATTAACATAAATGATTACATACTGAAAGAAAACAGCACTTAATAAAGACTTGCTGGTTTGGTCCTAGGAGAGCCCGCATCCTTGGCGCGAATTATTTTGGCTGGAGATAATTGCGCCGTCTTACTAACCCTACTTTGATACACTAGATATGGTAAACCTAACTGTTTCAGGAATTTTCGTATTTATTCGGCGGGAATTTCGAACCTCGTCATTTTGTTGTTGGTCACCGAGCTGTAAGTATGGGTGCGTGTGTGAGTGAATATACCTTAGAATTTTTTTACTTTGTTGAATGCAAAAGGTAAGAATAATTTGATTGAATGGTGTATGAAGGAAGGATTGATTGCTTCGAATTATAAATATCCTAAATATAATGAGTGAATGGGATTATACGAACGAAAGAGTGCTGTTTTGGAGGGATTTGACTGGAGATGTCGAATGGGTATGTTCAACTATTACCTCGCAGAATACATATGGCGACGCTCCCATGGTCATTCGCTTAGCGATTAGGCCTAAAAGGCTTTTTTTTAAAAAAAAATCTGCTCTTTCGCTGTACCCTCCACTCGGAAAAGATCAGCAGTAAGAAAGTAAGTGCTATTTTTTTAATTTTGATCTTAAATATATTTGATTAATTTCTGTATTGTTTACATGTATTTTCATTACGCATCCAACTTGTCCCACTATATTCCCTTGCCACCATTCTCGGTTACGCTTGGTGCCATCTCTTTCTGGCTTGGCTGTTTTTTCGGTTTGTCGCCAAGAATGTGGGCTCTCCTAGGATTTTACCATTGTGTCTGTTGGCACTTGCTGTTCTTCTCCGTTTGACACTCTTTTCGTAGAAATCAGTCTTTCTGCACTTGTCAGATCTTTTGAAACGTTCTTATGTCTTCCACGATTTCCGCTGGTTCTTATCAGTTTTGGAATTGGACTCACCTTCTCCAAAATTAATCATACTGATTACAAAAAGGATTTAGTAGTCACAGTAGATGAGCCATGCGCTGTTATAACTTGGCCTAAGTTGTTATAAGGAAGAGATAATGGAACCAAGTGAAACTGAAAGTTCGGGAGTAAGGTTGGAAAGTATTATTTCATCAAATGAAATACTGCCAATGTTTGCTCTAGTGACATTATTCAATACTTAGCATTAATGATGTTTAAGGGAGAAAGAATCAAATACAGCCAGCTGTGGAAGACGGATACTACATTCACATAAAGTTGCAGGTATTTATAGGTTCACTATAAAATTAATTAATTTTGCGTGTTAATATTAAATAAGACAATTAAATATAAAAACAAACCGAATTTAAAATATCAGGTAGTTGTACTTACATTATAAAACTTGTCCGTCTGCATTACTGTTTGAATTGTACAAGAACACAAACAAATCGCACAATCACCGTGATGCTTGAATATTGTCCAACCCGCATGAGAATACTCAAACTCAAACCACATCACACGTCTAATACGGGTATTTGCTTAAATGTGCACATATTACCTTAGTGTCCATTATATGCCAAGTATACCCTACACGATATCTAAATATGTATATTTGCATATGCATGATACATATGTTTCGAGAAACATGCTGTGTTTCTGTTTTACTATAATATGAAACGAATGATTAAGATTCTGAAAGGTGAGACCCCTAAAGATAATGCTGCTATTTCATACTCCGATTCACTTCTTCATTTCAATTCGAGTCATATATCTTTCATGAATAACCTAATCTTATTTTGCTAAATATTAAATGATTCAATCTTCAAAAAGAAAAAAAAGAGACCTGTGGAAAACGTTGCTTTAAGAAGGCTTCCTAATTTTCCCAGCTTTATTATCAGTATAAATCTATGTTCACATTACTCTATAGCATAATTTCGTAATTTTTTTTCATTTACTCTTTATCTATATTCGTTTTATTTGTGTGCAATATATTATCATATATGAAAATACACTGGTGTGCAAAACTTAAGCAACAATGTAAAAATTTAGCAGATAGCCATGAAATTGCAGAAAAAAAGGTCTGGAGATCAGTAGAGGGAACACACATAAGTCAATTGCAAACGTCATGCGTATGCAAATATCAGGAACAAAACGTCAGAAGCTTGATGTAGGCGTACGCAAAACGCGTGATGTCGGCGCGCTGCTCAACAGTAGAATGGGAAATGAAAGACGGAACGCAATTCACCATATTCTCTGCAAGTGCCAGTGAGTCAGTTCGCGGAAATATGGCTAGAAGAAATCATCTGGATGACTTCACACGTGGAAGAATGATCGGAAAGCTGGAGGGAGGGGCCGTACTGTAACCAGTGTAGCTGCGAGTTCGGAATCAACAAAGTGTCGTTTTGCGCTGCTTGGGGAAAGCGTGCCAAACCACAGGTACAGCTGTTAGAAGGTTGGTGTAGCCGCCGGGACGACAACTGCGGGGATGACCGATATATCATCCTGCAGGCGAAAAAAGTTCGACAGCAGTCAGCAGCGCCATTGCTCAGAAACTCTGTACAGCTACAGGTCGACAAGTGTAGCGGTTTACTGTGGCCGAACGCCTTCACAAAGGGGCCTGTTCACCCCGCCGTCCTGAACGCTGCCTCTCTTTGAAAGATGGCCACTGAAGCCACCGTTTACAGTGGGACAGAGAGCACAAAACTGGACAACTGATCAGTAGGTCATGTTCTCTTTACGGATGAGGAGTCGGTTCAGTACCAGAAGCGATTCTCAACGTTTTGTTGGAGAGATCGGGACCCGGTTTTATCCCAGTAACATCAGGAAAGACATCGTTACGGTGGTCCTGGAATTCTTGTCTGGGTTGGCATTATGCTGAACAGCGGAACTGAGCTTCCCATTTTTCGACAGAGGGTCTGTAACCGGGGATCGCTATTGTGAGGAGGTGCTTCTTCTCCATCTGCATCTTTTTCGAGATGCCATTGGCTAGACTTCATCTTTATGGATGACAATGCACTGCCACATCACGCACTCTTGCTGTTGAGGAGCTGCTGGAAAGTGAAGATATCCTCGAATGGATTAACCAGCGTGCTCACACTACAGATTTAAATCCCATCGAACATGTGTGGGATGCTTTGGGGGCAATATTGCGCACGCTCACATCATCCGGAGTACAACCAACAACTCAAACAGATGTTGATTGAGGGAATGGGCACTCCTTCCTCAAGAAATATTTACTTTTCAATGGTTCTGGTATGCGGAGACGGTGCAAAGCAACTACCATTGTGTAGTAAGGGGAGGGCATATACCATATTAACGAACATCTGCTTGTTGATTATTTCCTGTTGGATAGACAATCATGAGTCACGATACTATGCGTTCAATAAAGCTTGTTTTTGTTTGATTCCATACCTTATGCGTTGTATTCCTTTTTCAGCGCCAATGCTTTTTCGTCATCCTTTACGTACATAATACTCTCCCTCTTTTCAGAATTTCATGTCTCTCAGATGATTTTTCGTGAAGTTATGGCAATAAACCCACCTGTTGCTTAAGTTTTGCACACCAGTGTACATTTTTACTATTTACGAATGAAGTCTCTCCATTACACTCTATAGCCACTTTTACTATATAAATTTGAACTTTTTCAGATCCCTAATGCGCAGTATCATTTTGACGTACAGTAGCTTCATTATACCCCTAATGAAGTTTAAATGTAATCCTGATTCAAATTGTTCCCTTGATATTAAAATATTATGACAAATGTTTATACAAATCAGCAATATTTATCTTTCAGTGAGTGAATTTCAGCTACACGAAGGCATTTGGCGACGGACCTCATAATTTTGGAACCAAGGAAAAGAGACGAGGACGACACCTGAGTTGGCACTCCCTCTCCTAACTACCAAAGGGAGGAAATTTGAGCTCTCGACAGATTTTCCGTGCATCGCTCCCCTACTCTGCGGGTTTTTAGTAGTACTGGGCTGGAACTTGGGACATGCCAGCCACGATCTGATACCTTGACCACTAGGCTACCGCGGCAAGCATTTATCTTTCAAAAAACAGCTTTATGCAATTCTATAATAATTAAGAGATTGACTTGATAATCTTTTTAAAAAAATATGCTGAATAAGAGTCTATTCTTTTTTATTATGCTGATAACAGAAAATAAAAATGTTTATATAAATATAAACAGCTGGGGAATTTAAATATAAATGTATAGTTTATTAAAAATTCTCTTCTAAATAAAAATTTATACCAAGTTTAAAAAATTAAATTATTTACTTAAATATATTTCCAGAAAGAATTTTTCAAATATTACGTGTAATAAGATCTTCTTCCTTACAATGTTAAATAAAATTATAACAGTGCTATAATTCATGCTTTTCTTTCATTCCTCGGAAACTTATTTCGAAACAATTTACCCTTTATTATAAAACTTAAAATATTTCAAAAAATAACGTGAAAATTTCTTTCAATTTTGTAAAAAAGTTGTATTTGAATAGAATTCCATTTTTAAATATATTCAACTTCTATGGTAGAAAAAAGCATTGTTAGCTTCCGAAAACGTTATACTTCTTTCGATATTTTATTTTTTTGTGTAAAGTGTATGATTATATCTTCATATATTTTTTATTTCAATATTTTAACAATACAATAATGAAGATATTGAAATAAATTAATAAAAGATTTCACGCGCGTACCATTTAATAAGAAATAACAAAAAAACAAACAAAAACATATACGGAACTTTTTTACTTCATCTTACTTCTGGTATATAAGCTGAGTTTAACCTATTTTTTAAAAAGAGAAATATATTCAATATAAAAAGTTCAAAGAATAAATTTCTTATCAATTTAGCTTGCCAGCAAAATAGAATATTTTTACAACCTGGAATACTCAGTAAAAAATGAAGTAATTGGATTCTTTTGAAATATAATAATGTCAGTAAATAAAAAAATCTGAATTTATTTCGTAATATAAGTAGTAATAAATCACATAATTTTAGCAGTATATCAAATTTACTAATCAAATAGAAAACATTTTTAGAATTTCATATACAGAAAAAAAATACGCGTTTAATTTTTCTTTTGAAGTCTATTCATTAGAAAATCAATTCAATTTTAATTAGTTGAGCCAAACTTTTTAAACGAAAACCTTACTTCTCGTTCACAATTCTCTTTTGTATTTAAAATTGCGTTGCACCATTCTATATATTACAATGTAAACATACATTATAATAGCATGCAAATTTAATGAAGCAAATGTCTTTCTAGTCAAACATTATTATTCCCAATACATCATGAACCTTTATAGAAATCGAGTCTGTTGCAACACTGGTGCAAGAAAATACACATATTATATAATAATACAATAAAAACCCCAAGACAAAACACGGATTTTATAATAATAATTTCTTTTCTCTGATTTTAGTTCAAAACTGTTACAGAAGCAACTATGAATTAAACATCAGAAGACAAGCAATTTTTATAATTTAAACACAAATATAATATTAAATTTTGTAATTACAAATATCAAACGATTTACAAAAAAAGTTACATTTGTCGGGTGAAAGATATTTCTAAAATTATGCTTTCAGTAAATTTATATAAAGAAAGAAATAATTTTTGAAAAAGGAAATTCAATGGAAGATTGTAGAAATAAATAAAGAATAAATATTAAAATGTGCGTGAATATGAATTATTTGAGGAAAACAACACTATAAAAATTGACTGATCTTTAGTAGTGACTACAATAAATAAAATAAATTTATTTCATTTGATAAAACGAGCTGATGTCATGTAATTTCAAATTTGTATTGAATATCTTTAACACTAGATTGCCCAAGGAAATAATTTTGACTGCTTTTTAATTTTAATTAGAAAAACAATTACATATATAATGCACAATTTCTTAGAATATTTTGAATATATTTTTTCTCAAAGTGCAGTAATTTTTTTATAGTAAATATTTACTAATAGCTTTTTATATGAATGTAAATATTATAAAAAATATTAAAAACTAATTTTAAACAAATTTCCTTACACATTAATCATTCTTTGACAATGCAGTCATTTTGACTACTTTTGGGCAATATAGGTATATGCTAAATTTCACTATTTTTAGTGATAACAATTGGATGGTTAAACATAAATCTTAATTTTTCTGCAGTGACATAGATTTCCGCTGCAATTCAGTACTAAGGGTGAATTAAGCCTCATTTATGTGTTACATTTACAATATCTGGATTTTGGTATAATTCTAGAACTTAATTTAATAAATTACGTGTGCGATAAAACAATTCGTAAATCATTGATAAACTAATAAATAATGTTTTTCATTACTCTTCTTATTAGCTGTAAACTTTACATATGATTTTTCTTTCAATTATGTTGGAATCCAAACTCTTTGATAGTTTCAAACCGGAATGAAGCTTCAAAAACTAAATTTGAATAAAAAATAATGTTGAAATGTTATCAATAACTAAATGATAGATTTATATCTTCCTTTATATGTGGGTTTTCAATACAGAGGGAAACAAATTTAGATGAGACAATATTAAAGTAGAGAAATGTTTAATTTAGGTGCTAATTTGTTTTAAAACTTAAATCTCCACAAAATTAAACAAAAATTAGTATGTCACTTCCTGTAGATCATACGCATTTCCTCACACTGAGAGTAATAAGTATTTCCTGTTATTTACTTATATGTACACAAATCGCGAGGATTTGTGATTAACTTATATTGAGAGAATCAGGACAGTTTGTCAAATTATTATATATTTAAAATGAATTTATATTGGAGGTTTGACAGTAGAATTTAAATAAATTTTTTAATAAAGAATTAATTAATAGTCCTATTTACTACCTCTCCCTTTACGAATGGTAAAGAAACAGAAAAAAAAATAGAAATGCTTCTGTACGGACAAGAAGAAACACATGTTCATAAATAAGATGTAAAAATTGTTTGCTTTCAAGAAATTATCAAAAAATAAATATTTTCTTACTGCGTTACAAGTTATTAAAAATCTACGCTTTTATTTCGTCTGACTTAATATAATTATTTTGATAACTTTTTAGTTCTTTCAACGATAATAAAGCGGGACCAATGAGTAAATCTCGAACAAGGAGGAGAGGGTATAACCTTTATTGACCTACCTCTGCTATATTTAATATCAAAAGAAGTACTGATGTGTTTTCGAACAATATATAACTTGATAAAATATAAAATAAAAACTAACATGTATTATGGATAATTATTCCGGAATAAAAAGATTAAGCAAATAATTCAATATACGTTAGAAATTGTGATTAAATTAATCCATCGCGACATAGAAATTCCAGAGGATGTTCTAGCGCTAGATTTCCTTTTTATTCAGAGTAAAAATATACACTTTTTTTTCTACTCTTCTGTCAAAGTATTGCTCGGCTTTAGAATTCAGTGACCTCCAACGAGGTAATTTGTCACGATGTTTGTCAAACACAATCAACAATAAGGCAAAAAACAAGGGGTTTATTTGTAATAATTAATGTTTGTGTAGATCGATTTTAAATGCTTCTTAGTATCTTAGAAATGAATATATCGGAAAAAATAGAATTACTAATTTATATTTATGCAACTATGGCAAATACTTATTTTATAAAATAATAATTACATGCATTGTTTAAAATACTTACAAGGAGACGGCACGACGAAAGAAATTCATTTGGAATCGAGACTTGGTGTAATAGTAGTACTCCCTTAGGGTGTTCACCCCTCAATGTAATTCCGCTGAATGGCCAGTCAATTCGGAGAAATTAGCCTTCGAAATTCATGCTTAGCTTTTGTACAATTAAATTTTAATTTCCCGAAACAAGTTCGTAGCTAATCGGTAAATCATCTGCTTACTATGCGCGAGGTCAGTGCTCGATTTCACGCGATCAACTTTTTTTCTTCAATTCATTTAATTATTTTTTAAAATTAAATAAATTTATTTATGAAAGATTTATCAAATATTAAATGATATTTTATGTAATTAGTTTGTATTTTATAAAGTAAAAAAAAATTAAATAAATTTATAACTTAAATTGTTTATTAGTAAAATTATTGAAATTTATTGTTAGTTAAAAATATTTAAAATAATTAATAATAAAAATTATTAATAATTAAAACTAGTAAATTAATTATTATTTATTAAAATCAATTTGTATTTATTATGATTAATTAATTAATTTGTATTTATTATGATTAATTAATGAATTAATTACTATTTATTATAATTAATTATTTTAAGCAATAGTATTAATGAGAAATATTATTAATTTCTTATTAAAATAATTATTAATTTCTTATTAAAATAATTATTAATTTCTTATTAAAATAATTATTAATTTCTTATTAAAATAATTATTAATTTCTTATTAAAATAATTATTAATTTCTTATTAAAATAATTATTAATTTCTTATTAAAATAAATATTAATTTATTATTAACATTTTTATTAATTTATTATTAAAGTTATTATTAAAATAGTATTAAAACTATGAACGTATTATTGAAATTATTGTTTATTATTAAAATAATGGTTAATTATTAAAATTCTGATTTATTATTGAAACTATTATTAATTTATTATTAGAATTATTTTAATAAAATTTTGAAATTAAATACATTTATTTGAAAAGATTTTATTAAATATTTTATAAAATTATAAAATAACTAAATTAATAATATATAAAAAAGAAATATTTTTATTATATTAATTATAAATTAATTAATTAAATAATAATAATATATTTTATAAATTATTGTATACAATATTTTATTTATAGTATATTGTATTTCACTTTATAAAACTATTTGTAACTAATTTTTATGTAAAAAATCATTTAATATTTATTATATATTTTCTTACAAATATTATTTATTAATATAAAATATATTTATAAAATTTAATATAATTATTTATATATGTAATTACAGTAATTTTGTTACTTTATAAAATGCAAAATAATTACAGAAAATATCATTTAATATTTAATAAACCGTTTATAAATAAATATATTTAATTAAAAAAATAATTAAATTAATTGAAGAAAAAAAAGTTGTTCTCGTGGAATCGAACCCTGACCTCGCGCATCGTAAGCAGATGATTTACCGATCAGGCTACGAACTCGTTGTGGGAAATTAAAATTTTATTGTATAAAAACTAAGCAGGAAATTCGAAGGCTAATTTCTCCGAATTGACTGGCCATTCGGCGGAGTTACATTGAGGAGTGAACACCCTAAAAGAGAATTACTACTAATACTAAGTCTTGATCCCCAAATGAATTTTCCTTGAGTCATACTCTCTTTAGATTATAAATTGTGAATATATATATATATATATATATATATATATATATAAATATATCAAACCATAGAAAGTACGTTTCTTCATCTAACCCTTTAACGGGCATAAAGCTAAAATATACTTTTCTGTAATAAAGTACTTTATAGTGCTTCTCCTCCTCTATAAACATTATTTAGTCAAAAATATTTCTGATCAAGGTTTTTTTTTTTTCCTGCGTGATGGCTAGACGTTATTGCCACTGTGCACTTAAGACATTTAACTTACTTTTCAGGACAGAAATAAGGAATGATATTAAAATAAACGTTTTATGAAAAATTAACTTTTATTTCAAGAACAATTAAATAAAAAGTATAAGAGTAATTAAATAATAATATAATAATTGCACAACATAGAATACTTACTTAGAATATACATTAAAATTGATATATATCCACATTTTATATTTTATTTAATTTTAGTACAAAAAGTTAGAAATAGAGTAATATTTTTGAGGATTTAAATTAGTTATTTCCCAAATTCGATGAGCTATTTACTGTGGAAGCTTATAATATGCAAACGTTTTCTCCGAGCAAAAAAAATGTAATGAAAGATTTTCGAACCCGAGAATCTTGTATCACATATTGTAAACAATGTTTGTTTATATTTCCGACCTCCACCATTCTTACATGATTCCAAGTGCTCTCTCTCGAGTGGAGGAAAAGCGAAAATTTCTAGGTATTTTTACTGTTCTATGTGGGCAGTGGATAGAACCTCTAGCCACATATAAAAGCTTTCCATAAACCTAAATAAAACCTTTTTTTTTTAATTACACATTTTCTTAATTCATTCAGATGAGAGAAAAATATCCTTAAGACACATTTCGCAATTTTTCTCAAAGATCAGAAAATCAGAAATTTTATTTATAGTAATCAAAATACACTTTATAGATTTATACCGAGAAAAACTGTATTTAACTACTCACCAGAGGACATGAAATGCAAAAAAAGGTATCATCTTGCCATCTGTATGTATTTTTATGCGTTTTAGCTTCAATTAACCCATGTGGATAGACTAATATCCATCAGCAGCTTCGAGAAAAATTTGAGGATATGTGGTTAGACCTCTTAGCCACTGCCTGCTAAAGGGTTAAATTCTTGTATCTCTGTTTATCTATAAATTGATCTTCATCAAATATCGTACACAGCTGTTAGTTTAATCCTGGTATGATTAGTTTCGGTCTGCAATTGTTTTATATATAATTCACTACTTTATATAATATAGTGATAGAAACAAAAGCTATTGCATGTATTTTGACGTATAAGTGTTTGTGGTGTGTTGTCGCTTAAGAAAAATTTTGCTGTTCCCTTAATTTGATTTTGGGGAAGAAATATTATTCGTAAGATATTATTATTTTCGATTATTGCACTCTTTAGCAAAAAACATCAAAGCACCAAGAAGGAGTTGTCTCATTGTGATAAAATTTTGTATGATTGAACATGTAAATGATTGAACATGAAAATGATAAAATTTCCAAGGCCAATTTGAGCATTAATTGCGATCGTAGTGAGCATTTTGGCAGAGTAAATCGCAACATATAAAACCGGTCATAGAGGATAAAAATTTACCTTTTTCTTTTTTGGTTTTGTGATTCTCTAAAATAAATGATGCCACAACGACGTTTTCAAAGACCTTATAGGCAACTGAATGACTTTGAAAGTAAGCGCTCAACTACGAACGTGGAACGTGCGTGAAGCTGGATGGTCATACCGAGCAATAGGTCGACCCCTGCACCGTACAGACACAGCTGTGCAAAGGTACCCGAAGCAATAGTTGCTCTGGGAAACTTGCCGGGAAATAAACGCTCTGAAAGGCCAAGATGCGCAAATTCGAGGAAAGATTGGATGATTATTCGACAGGTCCGAACTACTGCAATGGTATTGTCTACTATTCATTGTGCTACAGCCATTTCACTACACTCCGTGGTACCTTCCACCATTTCACAGCCCTTTGCTGAGGTGGGGTTATGTTCACAGCGGCCTTTAAGATGTCTGCCTTTGATACCATAAAATCGGTGGAATCGTCTGGAATGGTGTCGCAGTCAGTCATCATGGTTGCCATCGGACTGGCATCTCATAGTTTTTAATGATGAATCTCACTTTACTCTTGAAACAGATGACCATCGTCTCCGTGTCTGAAGAGGTCAGTACCAGAAGTCTCAATTAATCTTTGCTTTACAAAGGCATACATCCATAACGCCTTGTGTGGTGCTATCTCATACTACAGCAGGTCATCTGTAGTCATAATACGTAGATCTTTAACAGCTGAACGGTATGTTGATACCATCTTGTGGCCGGTTATATTATCCTTCATGACATGTGATCAGAGTTCCATTTTCCACCAAAGTAATGACGGGCCCCATACCGATCACATATCTTTGGAATACCTTCATGTCGTTAATACTCTTCATCGACCAGCAAGGTCACCAGAGCTTCCAACAATCGAACATGTCTGGAACATAATAGAGTACCAGATTCGGGCATCCCAAAATATCACAGACTTGGACCAACAGCTGGTGAATGTCTGGCAGATTATATCGCAGGATGACATTCGGAACCTATGTTATATCATTCTTTACCGAGACGTATACAAGCATGTATCTCCGCCAGGGGCGGTTCCACCAAATACTGATTTGAACATTCAAACTGTAATCGAAAGTCATGGATATGCCCTATAGCCTTGATATTTTTATCTTCTTATTATCTGCATATGAGCAGCACACATATTAAATTTCATTAAAAACAACAACTTCATTCATGTGCTTCGATTTTTTAGCAAAAGAAAGGATTTCAGCTATTTTCAAAAACACTCGGGAACAGTTATTTCATTTCCTGAGATTTCTACTTTTTGTAATTACGTTTTAGCGTTAGAATCCAAAAATAATAGTAGTTTTTGTCTATTACACCAAATTTTTAAGCTACAGGGAGCACTCGCTTGGCATCAAAAGTTAGTCGAAATGTGTATATAGAAGTAAATAAAGAGGAAAAATACAGTATATATATTATTGGGAAGGAATAGAGTTATTCATTCAGATTTATCCACAATTTCATTCTTACATCAACCTACATATAAAGCATAAATTTCGTTATAGATATTTTTTTCGAAATGTTTAATTTATAGACATCCTTGCTTAATGCTCCAGCAATACTCAGCCATCATATTTACACCCCACTTACCTAGATACCATGCCTCCAGTACCTTCAAATATTGACAGAACTGTTCACGCTACTGATCCCTTACTACATCAAGAGTTTTTGGAAAGCCAAAAAAGTGGAGATGTAATAAATGCAGTTTGATGCCCATGTTGAAACCAAGCATTTTGAAGCTCCTCGTTGTAGGGGAATTACGACGTAATTTTTTGCTCGTGTACTCGTATTTGCTTGAAATGATAACAACCAAGAATTCCTTGGAAGCTACATAAATGTTAGGATGAAATGTTTATCTTCATTGGGCTGTAGGATCTATGGGTTAGTTAGTACACTGATAGTCATATTTTTCAGTGACCTGATAAGAAATTCCGAATTGGAATAATTGAAACTATGTCCATCTACTGACAAGACTTTAACAAATGGCTTCATGGCACACAGTTTTATATGGAAAAATGGAAATATAATTTTCTTTGGGTAAAATATAATGCCTGATGTAAAAAACGTGGATAACCTGATTTTTTGACGACCGATTTGACTGCAAACAATGCTTCACGCAAACACTGCCGTCCCACAAAAAACAGGGATACTTTCAATAAGCGCATTTTTGGCCAAGAATAAGACTTATCCTTTTAAAGTAAATACGACATAAGAGCTGATCATTATAAGATAGCTCGCAAAATAGGTGATTCCTTGCTGCTCGAGATAATTAAATAAATAAAGGACTCTCTATATGTCTTTATAGAAGCCCAGTGGCACACCTCTCGCTTTCACACCACAGGTCGGTTCGAACCCCAAACATTCAAGGTCAGCCCCAGACTTTCATCCCTTCACTGGGTCGATAAATGAGTATCAAGCTTTCTTGGGTGCGTAAAACTGGGGATTTCGCGTCACCTGACTACCTGACCGGAACTACTGATCTGGCACCTCAGGGTCCAAGGGCACGTATGCTGAGTTAGGCATAGTAGACCTTGGTCCTCATGAGCTGTTTCACCACTGATTAAGTTTATCTATCTTTATATTCTTAATGTAATTGCTCCAAATAAATTTTCCTTGTGAACGAGGACACATTTAAAACTCCATTTTGATCTATTGATGAACAATCTCATTCAGTCGCGTTATAAGCAGAAATTCCTGACTAGTCCATCAGGCAATGTACGTAAGAACAATACACAGCTCCATCATCACTTTGAAAATAGGACTCACGTGATGATCTTTGAAGATTAAATAAACTGATATTTTATACGTAGTATTAATGAAAGAATGTTTGCAATTCTTAAGTTAAATTTTTATTTAATATCTGCAGTAAAAATCTGTGAAGCATTATGTGAAGAATGTTTCCACCTTGAGTTTACCTTAATATACTGCAATAATCACTACAAAAATTATATTCTTGCGTAATTTTTGTTGTTTAAAATCCCATATATACTTTCTCTTTTTTATGCTATAGTTAGAAAAAAAATAATTGCGAAATACGTTTTAATTATGCACATTCCCACACACACAGCAATGCTTATTTTAAAATATAAACAACACTACTATTCCTGTTGTAATAATGTTGATTCATTGTTGATTTGAAATTAAAAACCAAAAATTATAAATAAAAGAATTTTAAGAAAAAGCACACACATATATAATTCTTTTTAATGTGAATGCTATTTACTACATTATTCAGCTTACCAACATTGTGACATAGCCATCCTATGATGACCATGTGTACCGGTTCCGCATAAAGCTAGAGGTGTGGGATTATCAAAATGATGAGACATAATAATTCTTAATACAACTTTTATTAAGAATAACATATTACTTAAATTCTAATTTGACAATTTTAATTAAAGTGAGAGTCAACGCCTAGAATTAAACCACGTATTCCAAGTCAGATCACAGCCTAGATCCTTTATCTCAATTATCATTAATAATCCTGTTATCTAATTACTTTATATCTAATATTACCTTTTTCAGTTCTCCTTCCTTTACCACGAGAATGATATCTATGAACTTTATATATACAATGGTTCCAACTTCTTTTATCTTAAGAGGCTTCTATTCTTTCCAAAACTATCGGACTGCTAACTCTTGATCCGCAAGATTTCACACTAAGCTTTGTCACGCTATCGATCAGAATAATTCCACACTACTATCTCTAAGCTTGCCGCGTTATTGATCAGAGATAACACAATGCCTATCTCTGAGCCTGCCGCGCTATATCCTATCATCAAAGCTTCTATCAGCACATAGTATATCTAATTTACATATTATCTTTGTTTTATCTTCTTGGTATTGGGTTGGAAAAGTTTTGCCGTGTCATTGGCCGTCAAAGAACATAGGAGTTATGTTAGCAGAAAGACGCGATAGACGTCATAACCCCACTCCAAGAAGAAAAACGTGATTTACTTAAGGGTTTCTCATTTAGCAATAAATTACGTGTCTAAATCTCTATTTCTAAATTTCTTCGCTTTCTGAGTTTTATTTAAATTTTTAATCTTAAATCCTCATTTTAACTTATAATTTCCAATATTTATCTTGACTTTTAATTTTCATTACTCATCTTAGAGATTAAATTTTAATATTCAATTTAAATTTAAACTCGTGATAATAAATTTTACTCAACCAACTAGGCCAACATTAATAATTACTGTTTAATTTATGCCCACTCTCACTTTTACATTTCAATTACTTAAAATATTTATACACTTAAATTTCTAAAACAAAGGTTCTGGGTGCGCAGACCCACCTAACACCGTATAAAGCAAGTGGAGCTGCTGAACTTTCGGTTCACCCCTTCTTGTTGAAGCTATAATTGTATACTTTTCAAGATTTTCAGGGTCAGTCTCCTGAAATGAAAACTATTTGAGTCTCTATTTCCATAATATCAATCAATTTATATATTATTTATATATCACAATAAATTTTCCTTCCATCCCCACATCTGTTTCAACAAAAACTCAATGAGCTGCGCAGCGCCGTTAGCGAGTTATTGTTAGTGCCCACTACTACGTTTCCCCTGAACCAGATGCCTCATAATACGTAACAATACAAATAAACATATATATATACACATATTATACAATTACAAACATTTCAATAAACTATTATAACAAATAACCAAAGGAATTTTCGCATCTCACGAAGTCATACATCGAAGCAAAACAAATGTATCACAAATGTTTTCTTCTAGAAAAATTTTTAACAAGTCAAAAGTTCCAAAATTAAAATGGAACACTCATTGTAGTGTTTGACTTGGCCATAACTTCAAGCACCGCCTGAGACTGACTTCCTTCTTGCAATAATTCTTCCGACCACTTGTTGGAAGATCATGTAAATGAAACAATACAACCTGATTTTATATGTTTTCTCCCATTCACATTCAACGATGAGGTGTCATCACTCTTCTTCTTCCTCGGTTAAATTGGAATTCTTTTGTTGTAAGGCTTGTAATCCCTTGGCTCGTCCTTCCCTTGACTTCCTCCCAACCCGTGTCCCCCTGGCTGGTCGGGGTTCTTCTGTTCTCCGTCGTGGCCTTAGACTGTATCTCTTGCTTCCATCTGTAACTTCAGTGCACCCCTCTTTTTGTTCCTTTTCCTGCTTCTAGAAATAGTACTGGATGATACTTGTCTTTATTATTATTATTATTCCCCTTTCTTTGCTAATTTCTTTGTGGTCCACTTGCCCCGACACATCTGGATTCTTTCATACCCCTATTATATTTAATAGGTATTTATTCCTTAATGAATCCAGGTAGTGATCTGACCAGTGATTTGTTTTTATGGGTCCTCTCTGTATTTTTATATTGATTTGATTGGTTACCAACTTCTTTGGCTCTAACCTACGTTTCACCGCAGATTTCTTTCCCATATTGTGACTCATTTAATCCTTGGTGTACTTTTTCCGAAGTACGAGTTTCCCTGACTTGATCTTATACTATTTGGGATGATACCTGTTCCTAATTCGACTCGTCACATTTCCTATGACGATATATTCTTATTTGATCTACGTTAACTGTTAATCTTTTTCCTGATTTCCATATTACAATATTAGTTAAAATTTTAACTTCTAAGACTCTATGGGCGTCCCTCAAATTTTGTTTAAATTTAGCGCATACTTTGTTACTGCTGAACTTACAGGGTGTGTTTCCAATAAGACCCAATCATTTACCTTTATTTTTATGTCTTTTCTACGTCTATTATAATATTTTTCCACCTTCCTGTTTAATTTTCGTACTTAGTCTAGCTTCTTTTAAAGCTTTTCTCTGTATATCTTGAATTTTGAATTTTGAACTTTCCGATATCATATAACTAGTTTTTGAAATGGTGTAATCAATTTTCGACCTAAAATAATTCAGCCGGTGTTTTCCCGTTGTTTCATTCACCGCCGTACGAATAGCGTAAGCAAACCTCACGTAAGAATCTGATCCCAAGTATCGTGTTGATCATTAACATAATTTGCAATCATTTGCACTATATCCTTTATTTAATCCTTTCAGTCCGATTTGCTTGTGGTCGATATATGCAACAGTTCTCACATGCCTTATGCCGCCTAATCTTCACTTAAGTGCTCAAAAATCCTTGATATAAATTGGGGACCATTATCACTTATTAATTTCCATTATTGGAGCTCCATAACGCGATATAAAGCTATCAAAAAAAAAAATATCCGCTATTATACGAGATGAGGCCTTTTAAGAGGTATAATTTCAGCCCATTTGCTGAAATGATCGGTTATTACTAAAATATAGCGGTTACGTCTTATTCTCGATATAGGATACGGGCCTAATAAATCTAACGTCACTATCTCATTCGGATAATTTGATATAATTGATTTAACCGACCAGCTGGTAACGCGTTTTTATAGTTATTAACTTGGCACATATGGCATGTAGAGACATATTGATCAATAAATTTTCTCATGTACGGGAAATAACAAACGTCCCGAATTTTATGATACGTTTTAAATCTGCCTAAGTGTCCAGCGATTGGTTTGTCATGAAATTCCTTCATTATTTCATTCCTTAAAGATTTTGAAATGTATACACGCATTTCACCTAATGACGTTGCGTGTTTCGTATAAAATAACAATCCTTCAATTAAACGGAAATCGTGGGACCAATTCTCACATATCGTTGCATTAACCGAGTTATCTTCCGGGTTTTCTAAATATCTATATATATTAGACCCAATTCTGTCATTTTTCTGTTCATTTATTAATTGTTCCTGTAGAAGTAAGTACCAAATCCCTGATTATGGCACAATACAATTAATTTTATCACCAATTATACTATTCCCATGCTTTTCGGTAAAACATTAGCCACCATATTTAACTCATTTCTGACCCATTAACGTGTAAATTCCCTTTATTTACCTTATTAACTCTCAACCAGTGAATTTTGAATTTCAACGATTTCGATCAAAAATCTAATACGATTTTGACCCACTTATGAAATCGATACCCAGAATACATGGGTATTCTAAATCTTTCAACACATGAAATGACCAATTTCTTTTCGAATTGTCTGATGTGAATTTTAATCTCTACGATCCCCTATGTTTTGGCATTTCTGCACCCTGTGCTGTTATTACCTGGGCTCGTGATTTTTTAATTTGCTTATAGAAAAATATTTTCTATATACTTCTTCCGATATAAATGATTTATCTGCTCCTGGTGTCCCATAGCGCTTTCAAAAATGTGTGTTATTTAATAAAATAGGAAACGTGTGGGAAGTTCTACGGGTGATATACATATCGGAGAAAGTCTAATTGTCTCTCTTGTCGACATCCCTTGAGGTTGATCATTAACCTTACAATATTTAATCGTCCCTTTATGGGTCCTATCGCCTCGATTGAAATTTTCACTCGAACCCCTATTTCTACGGTATTGGGTCCCCCATTAAAAATTATCACTGCCTATTTCGACCTGGAGTAAGCCCTTGCTATTGAATCTTTGATCATTATTCTGAAACCTATTCCTCTCGAACCCTATTATTTTGACGGCTATTCTCATAAAACTCATTTCTACTGTTATTTGGTCTACGCCTTATTTCAGAATTCCTCCAGTTTCTACCATTAGCTTCAAAATTAGCATCCTATGCGCATTTTGACCCTGTCTTTCTATATTATCGTTCTGATTTTGTAATTTGCAAGAATATCTCTTCGAATTTAGCCAAGACTTCTAAAAGTTGTATCGTGTTTTGTGGATTTCTGACTTCCACGTAGTCCTGTATCTGTGGTTCGAGTCGAACTAAAATATGATCCACTAAGGCTGCTTGGGACATTCCTAATTCTAAACTTCTCTATTTTTAGTAATTGTAAAACAAAATCAGTAGGATCCTGATTTCTTCCTGCTGGGATGCATAAAACCTCGACTGTAGTTCCTTCTATTTTGGACCGTGGTGCTTCGCTAATTCAGCTTTGAGCTGCGCAAAATCCGTGGCTGTATTTCGCACCAACAACGAACCAAATATCGAATACCAATCTTGAGCCCCTTCCCTGAGATATTCTTTTTAAGGAAGCACATGACCGCTTACTTGGGATTTCAAGGATCTGTATGTTATTATCGATACACTCGATAAACTCTTGCAATGTTCTCCGACCCTGAAAAGTACATTTCCAGGTAGAACCCGTACTTCCACCTACATTAACAACCCAGAATTATATAAGTCTGGTGCCATTGCAGACATGGCCTGGCTGTGATACCGCGTCGTGCCGGTTCCAAGTGTAAGCTAGAGGTGTGTGGGATTATCAAAATGATGAGACATAATAATTTTAATACAACTTTTATTAAGAATAACTTATATTACTTAAATTTAATTTGACAATTTTAATTAAAGTGAGAGTCAACGCCCAAATTAAACCACGTATTCCGTCAGATCACGCAACTAGATCCTTTATCCTTCAATTATCACATAATCCTATTCATCTAATTACTTATATCTAATATTACCTTTTTCAGTTCTCCTTCCTTTACCTAGAGAATGATACCTTATGAACTTTATATAACTATGGTTCCAACTTCTTTATCTTAGGCTTCTATTCTTTCCAAAACTATCGACTGCTAACCTTGATCTGTAAGATTTACACCAAGCTTTGTCACGCTATCGATCAGAATAATTCCACACTATTTTATCTCAAGCTTGCTGCGCTATACCTAAGCTTGCCACGCCATATCTAAGCTTGCCACGCCATATCTAAGCTTTCTGCCACGCTATATCTTATCATCAAAAGCTTCTATCCTTATAGTATATCTCATTTACCTATTATGACGTTTATCTCTTGGTATTGCCAAGTTCTTTTTTTGCCATTAATCGTACGTCAAAGAACATAGGAGTTATGTTAACAGAAAGACGCGAGACGCCTCGCTGTGCCCTTTACCGTTGATACGGAAGAGTTCAAATAACGGGGTTACAGTATTGTAGATAGTATCGTTCACAACACTTTTATGATGAAGAGAAGAAATCAATTTTTCCTAAATAAAGGATTTTAAAGGAAATATCAGAGATTTAAAAGCAATGAAAGTGTTACCGCGTTTAATCTTCCCGTTATAGTTAAATGAACAAACAGGCGATAGCCTTATGTTTACAAATAGATGTCCTGGTTGCCGCGCGACAATGGCTCGCGGTACTTCGTACACAACAAAATGTCGGTTTGGCAGGTGAAAGCCGATGTCACGGACCTGCCGACGTAAAATCTTCCAGTAGCAGGAATCACAGCTCTCGAAAAATCGAAAGATAACTCCAAAGAGCTGGAACGTGGGCGTTACAGTTTGTAGCATTGCCGAATGCTGCTGTTTGTGTTATATTTAACAGCCTAAAACAGAATTGTTATTTGCCCTTCAGTCTACTTCCAACGCGTGCAGCAGTAAAATCATAAGAAAATATTTGAGTCCACATAAAATCAACAAATACTGTCTCACCCTTTCTTTTCTGTGACAGTTTTTCTGGCGAATATAACAAAATATTGCTAAATAATAATTTTATTGGCGGCTGGCTTTACTATGAATACAGTATCGGGTTGCATATCACGTGAGTTTAAAATATCAGACAAATTTTTAAATGAAAGGCATGCAATAAATACGCCGTCAGCCAGTGCCAGCCTGAAATATAGCGAACGCTGCCGCCTTCAGAGCTACTGACATATTTTTATGCCGTTGTGCGTTAGCAGATGGTGTCATGTTTGAATTATATACTACGATTTTAGTATGGTTGTCACAACAAATTTGCTATTTGGTGCGTCGTTAGATAACCGTAAGAATACTTGGTTTTATGTGTAGCTTGCGTCGTGTCAATAAGTTTCACATTATGCCTCATAATACAGCGTGACCTCGACTGGACTGAGTAAGCACCTCTTCGACTATAAATACTTTCGCTGGCTGGCAGAATTTTCGATAGCTGTTATCTTTTTAAAAAATTTGCTTAAGCGATATACAGTTTTTTCTGAAATTGCCGAAAGGTAATATCAAATTTCAACAGTGTTTTCAGGGAAAATGAAAAGAAGTGCGCGATCATCTATAAGAAGTTAATAATTACAAGTGAATAATATTTTGCTTTATTATATTATAAACTTTACATGCCGTACCGTTTCTCTAAATACCAGTCCGTCAGCCTTCATTTCTGCACCTCGATTTCGCTGAAAGCGCAGCCGGCCTCCGCTTTGGCCTGCCAGCCTCTGCCAATAAACATGCTTTCCATGATGAAAGTTATTTTTGCCAGCCTTCGACCAGCTTTAAATGATGAAATGTGCTGGTTGTGAGACAGCAAAATGCCGTCTGCAGTCGAGTCTGTGTTTTCCCCGGAACAGCGCTGTGTCGTCTCGGGAAAGGTCGGGGAATTTAAAATTTAAAATTGTTGTGTCGTGAACGGGGAAGGGCATGCTGCTGGGATAAAATTGTTGTTGCTGAAGAAGTCATAGAAAGAACACAGTCTCAGCAGTTGTTAACATGCTCAGACACGGGGAGTCGCGCGATTGGATGGGTCTTATCGTTACTCACCGCTCAACAAGATATTGTGGATTTGGGGGTCAGCTCTTTAAATTTAAGCGTCAGTGCCTGGGGAATGTTTTGTGCGAAATAACTGGTGCTGGCAGGATGTGTCTGCGGACAGGCCGCGACAGCCGGCCGCGGGCAGTAGATGCGTCTCCAGTACGCAACCATACCACCACCAAAACACTGGGGATTAACCACCACTTCATTACAACAGGGCGTCAATGCTATGTTACGATCTTTCGCAGAACCGCTTTCGGGATGGGATCTGTCTCACTATCAGCTTTCTCTGTTGCCGTATTACAGATATTATTGGGAACAAACATTCATATCGGTAAAGAAATATGCAGTTTATAAAGTTGATTTACTAATATATTTTGTTTATTGTTTAAGTGTTTACGTAGTGAATTTTCATAATTTTTTGATTTAAAGAAAGCTATTACGATTGTGATGTTCTTATAAGAGTGTATTTCAGGATTGCTTTGTAGCCAATACGCAAAAGGAGGTTTAAGGCGACATGTGCGATTCTAACCCGCAGCAGTTCTCAATTGCTATGTTTTTAGATAATGTTGCATCCGTCTTATTATCCAATTTTATATCTCTAATTTAGAGTGTTATACATACGTCTAATTGCTATTTTAAAGTGGTCTCTTAGTGCTTATTTTAATGATTTAAAGAAATTACTAGCTGAAACCTGTAGCACTTTTTCGTTAATCGAGGGCTTTGGGGCGACCGGACCTCGTAATTAGAGCCATGGTCAAGGACGAGGACGACACCTGAGTGTAGCATTCCCCCACCCCCTCTCACCTTCTTGAATCTCCAAACAATGTGAGACGAAAAGCGTGGATGTCGAAGAAGCAGTTGAAGTTTCTTTATTTTAAATTTAAAACTATAAGATGACCAGGACAAAGTGTAGTCTTTTACTCAATAGTTTGTGAATGAAAGTATGTTTTAAGTTTTTATTCATATTAAACTAAAAGTAATTTAATAAAAAAACATAATTAAACTTCAAGAACAGAGAAAGAAAAGATTAACTGAGGATGAACACCAAAATTTTCAAGAAAAAATGGGAATTGCAATATTATATTTTATTCCCAAAGCAAGAATAAAATATTGTGCCTGGATATAAAACTGTAATTAAGTTACTATGAATATGATTTTCAAAGGTATTTGCGAAAACAAAACCAAAACAAACTATGACTAATGTGTTGCAAACTTTGTGAAGATGAGTTGTCGGAATTGTGTGTGAAACTAACTCTAAAATGAAAAATATATTCACTAAATTTATTGGAGTGAGGGAGTGAGAGTGAATATTAACGTCGCACTGTTCATCTACACACGAGGGCGTTTTGGCGACGGACCATGGTCAAGTGACGTCAATACCTGAGCTGGTACCGCCTCTCCTAACTTCCAAACGACACCATTTGGAGGACGTTTGAGCATCGACATATTTAATGTGCATCGGCTTTGTGGTGCAAGGCTCAAAATCATGGCTCGAGTTCGTTACCTTGCCCTCCAGGCTACCACAACCACCTAAATTTGTTGAAGACAATACAACTGCAGAAAAACTAGTTATAGTTTGTTTTTGGTTTTTCATTAAAAATAAGCACTAAGAGACCATTTTAAAAATAGCAATTAGACGTATGTATAACACTCTAAATTAGAGATATAAAATTGGATAATAAAGACGGATGCAACATTATCTAAAAACATAAAGGAATTGAGAACTGCTACTTAGTTAGAATCACTTTATGTCACTAACAACAACCAAATATCGCCCAAACTTGGCCCCTTCCCGAGATGATTTTTTAAGAAAGCACTGACAGTTCGGGATTTCAAGTAACTGTATGTTATTATCGATACACTCGATAAACTCTGCAATGTTCTCCGACCCTGAAAAGTACATTTCAGGTAGAACTGTATTTCCACCTACATTACCAACCCAGAATTATATAGTTCGGCCATTGGACATGGCCCTTGATGCCCATGTCTCCGGTTCCAAGCTAGAGGTGGGGGATTATAAAAATGATGAGACATAATAATTTTAATACAACTTTTTTAAGAAAAACTTATATTACTTAAATTTAATTTGACAATTTTAATTAAATGAGAGTCAACCCCCAAATTAAACCACTTTCAAGTCAGATCACGCAACTAGATCCTTTATCTCATAATTTTAAAATCCTATTCATCTAATTACTTATATCTAATATTACCTTTTTTTCTCCTTCCTTTTTTCCCAAGAATGATATCTATGAACTTTTTTATTTATGGTTCCAACTTCTTTATCTTGGGCTTCTATTCTTTCCAAAACTATCGGACTGCTAACTCTTGATCTGTAAGTTTTTCCACTGCTTTACGCATATCAAAAATTCCCATAATTCAAAACCCGCGCTATATCTAAGCTTCCCACCCCATATCTGCTTGCCACGCTATATCTAAGCGCCCCCCATATTTTATCATCAAAGCTTCTATCCTTTTATAGTATATCTCATTTACCTATTATGATCTTTTTTATCTTCTTGGTATTGGGTTGGAAAAGTTTTGCCTTAATCGGGCCGTAAAAAAGAACATAGGAGTTATGTTAACAGAAAGACGCGAGGACGTCCAGTCTCTTTACGTTGATATGGAAGAGTCTAAATAACGGGGTTCAGATTTGTGGGGTATCTTTTAATGCCCACAACAATTTTTTATGATGAAGAAAAAAAGAAACTGAAATTTTTTCCAAAAAAAGGATTTTAAAGGAAGAAAGGGGAGGATTTAAAGCAATGGAAAATTAAAATTTTCCGTTTTAATCTGCTATATTAAATGAACAAACAGTATGATAAATTTTACTTTATACGACAGAAAGGGATTGGGAACCTATTTCCCCGTGACAAAATTCTCAGTGGCACTCTGCACTATCAACAAATTTAAATTTTTGAGAGGGGGGAAAGTTGATAAATTTGTAATACCATTTGACAAAAACTCGAAATATGGGCCTACGAAATTTCGAAAAATCGGAAAAAATAACTCCAAAAAAATGTATAGCATTTTGTAGATTATTGAATGTTATTTGGGGAATTTAATTGTTTAAACAAAAAAATTACATGCACTCTGCTCTGCTTTTTGTTCTACTTACCTAACAAGTAAAAGTAAAGTAAGTAAAAAACTTTCCTCAAAAAAAAATATTTTGAGTCCACATAAAAATCAACAAATAATTGTCTCAATTTTTTTTTAGAAAAACCTTTCTATGAAATATAATTAAATATTTTTCAAGCACAAATACGCAAATAATTTTCATTATATTACTTTTAATTATGAACACGTATAAATAGTATATCGTGTATTTAAAAATATTCAGACAAATTTTAAATGAAGCAATACAAAAAGAATAAATATTAAAATTTTTCCCCGTCGTTTTCCAGTACAAATTTGAAATATATGAACGTTGTTAAAAGCGTTCTATAAAAAAGGCATATATATTTTATGCTGCATATACATATAGATTAAAATACAAGTTTTGAATCTCATATAATTATTGATTTTAGTATAACAATAACAAATTTTATATTTATACCGTTAGATAACCGTAAGAATATTTAATTTTTATGTGTATTTGGTAACAAAATAATAGTTTCATTATTATTCATAATACATGTGACTCGACTGGACTACAATTCTCGACTATTGCATCACCTCTGCTGGTTACAGAATTTCGACTTAAACTTACACTTTTAAAAAAAATTTTATTTGTGCTGGATATATACTTTTTTTTTTTTCTGAAACTAAGCCGCCATCGATTCTAAGCTGCACACCAAATTCTCAACAAGTTTTTGTGGAAAATGAAAAATAGTGTAAAAGGATTTATCTATAAGAAGTGAATAACTAATAAGAAGTGAATAATTATTTATTTTATTGTATTAAAAATTTTTTAAATTACATACATCCCCCCTACTTGCTCTAAATACCCCAACCAAAAAATTTTCTCCTTTTGACTTTTGCCGCACCCGATTTTCAGTAGCATTAATATTGGAAAAAAGTGCAGCTGAGATTCGAGTAAATACGGTAATTCCTCCGCTTTAATTAAGCATTCCCTAATCTTCAATGTCATTTCCATGATGAAAGTTATTTTTTTCAAACCCTGAACTGTTTTAGTAAAATGATGAAATGTGCTGGTCAGTTTTTTGAAAAAAGCTGTCCCGGGGGAGGGGAGACACCTGGGAAGTCGAGTCCGACTTCCGAACCATGGTCAAAAATTCGGGGCTATCGGGGGTTTAAAAAAAAAATTGTTCAAAAACGTGAACGGGGGAAGGCATGGGGCTATTGGGATAAAATTACATATTTGAAGAGCTCATAGGAAGAACAATAGAATCCAGCAGGTGCAGTCGACCAAGGGAGCATAGGATTCGAGTTATTAATGGGAAAGCCCTGTAGGGGGTTGAGCACTGGAGGAGGCCAATTCCACGTAATCTCGCGCATGCACGAAAATATTTCGACCTCCAAAAAACAAGACTCAAGCTCAATTCTTTTTTGGGGAGGATTTTTCAGACCATAGGGTTAACATGGGAGATATTTTTGTGCTTAAGCCCCCACCATGCCTACACAATGGGGTCAAGAAGACTGGGGGGTCTGAGATTTGAACAGTTGGTTCAAATCTCAAGTCCGAGACTCAAACAAGAGCCAAGATATTGTGGATTTAAATAAATTTTAAAAATTTAAAGCAATTAAAAAAACTATATAAGGAATACCCCTATGAGCATGAAATTATAATAACTGGAAGAGCAGTTAGAGAGGGATCGAATGAGCCAGGTCCAAATGGACTGTGAGGCTCGGGTGTCGAGATATTCCCAAAAAGCAGTAGAGGGGGGGGAAGGGATAGGGTGCGTCCCCGCAGATCCCAACCCTAACAAAAATTATTGCAACCCCCCAAAATCAGTCCTCAGCACCAAAAAAAAATGGATATTTTTTCTTTCATCGTTTCACTAAAAAATTTCGGGATTTAACTGATTCCTTACTTACAACAGGAGAAGTCATCAAAGAGGTGTTATTTAAATTTTTGTGAACTGATTATCTCCTTTAGGGGTTTGACAAACCCCAATTTTATCGTTTCCTGCGACATATACGCTGTAATAATATTACAGATATTAAAACCCAAACATTCATAATCATGGTTAAAATAGGGTATTTATAAGTTAATTTAATTAATATTTTTTTTGGGTTCCATTTGGTTTAGCTTTTTTCACTGCAAGGAATTCTCCCCATAAAGTAATAAATTTTCTTAAATTTTTTTTTATTTCACAATGATTGTGATGTTTTTTAAATTCCCTATCCGTAATTGTGTTTCCCTTTTTCGGTACAATACGAAAAAGGGGTTTACAAGACATAAAAGTGATTCAAACCCCCAAGTAGCAGTTCCCCAATTCGCTATGTTTTTAAAATAATTTTGCCCGTCTTTATTACCCAATTTTATATCTCTAATTTAAAAGTGTTATACATACGTCTAATTTTAATTTTTTAAAGTGGTCTCTTAGTGCTTATTTTTTAAAGATTTTAAAAAATTTCTAGCTGAAAACCCGAACACTTTTTTGTTAATCGAGGGCTTTTGGGGGACCGACCCCCCGTAATTATGAGCCATGGTCAAAAGTGACAGGGGCGACACCTGAGGTAACATTCCCCCCCCCCTCTCTTTGAATCTCCAAACAATGTGGGGGGAAAACGTGATGTCGAAAAAAGCAGTTGAAGTTTTTTTTTAAAATTTAAAAAACCCTAAATTTACCAGGACAATGTGTAGTCTTTACTCAATAGTTTGTGAATGAAAGTATGTTTTGGTTTTTATTCATATTAAACTAAAAAGTAATTTAATAAAAACATAATTAAACTTCAAGAACAGAGAAAGAAAAGATTAACTGAGGATGAACACCGTAATTTTCAAGAAAAATGGGAATTGCAATATTATATTTTTATTCCCAAAGCAAGAATAAAATATTGTACCTGACATGTAAAAACTGTAATTAAGTTACTAAGGAATATGATTTTTCAAAGGCATTATGAAACAAAACCAAAAACAAACTATGACTAATGTGTTGCAAAATTTTGTGAAGATGAGTTGTCGGAATTGTGTGAAACTAACTCTTAAAAAATGAAAAAAATATATTCACTAAATTTGTTGAGTGAGGGAGTGAGAGTGAATATTAACGTCGCACTGTTCAGCTACTCGAGGGCGTTTGGCGACGGACCATGGTCAAGTGACGTCAATACCTGAGCTGGTACCGCCTCTCCTAACTTCCAAACGACACCATTTGGAGGACGTTTGAGCCTCGACATATTTAATGTGCATCGGCTTTGTGGTGCAAGGCTCAAAATCATGGCTCGAGTTCGTTACTTTGCCCTCCAGGCTACCACAGCCACCTAAATTTGTTGAAGACTATACAACTGCAGAAAAACTAGTTATAGTTTGTTTTTGGTTTTTCATTAAAAATAAGCACTAAGAGACCATTTTAAAAATAGCAATTAGACGTATGTATAACACTCTAAATTAGAGATATAAAATTGGATAATAAAGACGGATGCAACATTATCTAAAAACATAGCGAATTGAGAACTGCTACTTGGGGTTAGAATCACTTTTATGTCTTGTAAACCTCCTTTTGCGTATTGTACTGAAGCGAATCACAATTACGGCATAGCGTAATTAAAGAACATCACAATCATTGTGAAATAAACAAATCAAGAAAATTTATTACTTTATGAGAGAATTCCTTGCAGTGAAAACGCTAATCCAAATGGAACCCAAATAATATTAATTAAATTAACTTATAAATACCATATTTTAACCATGATTATGAATGTTTGGGTTTTAATATTGTAAAATTACAGCTGTATATGTCGCGGGGAAAACGTGAAATTGGGGCTTTTTAAAACCCCTTAAAAAGGAGATAATCAGTTCACGAAAGATGTTAAAATAACGCCTTTTTTGATGACTTCTCCTTTGAAAAAAGTAAGTGAATCAGTTAAATCCCCGGAAATGTTTTAGTGAAACGATAAAATGAAAAAATATCCCCCATTTTTTTGGTGCTGGGACTGATATTTGGGGATTGCAATAACTTTTTTATGGTTTGGGATCTGCTGGGACGCATCCTCCCCGATCCCTTTCCCCACCCCTCTACTGCTTTTTTAAAATTCTCGACACCCGACCCCTCACAGTCCATTTGGCCCCGGCTCATTCGACCCCCTCTCAAACCCGCTCTTCCAGTTATTATAATTTCATGCTCATGGGGTTATTCCTTATATAGTTTTTTTTAATTGTTTTAAAATTTTTTAAAATTTATTTAAATCCACAATATCTTGGCTCTTGTTTGAGTCTGGGATTTGGGAGATTTGAACCAACTGTTTTTAATCATCGAACCCACCCCAGTCATATACTTGACCCCCCATTGTGTAGGCATGGTGGGGGGGTTTGCACAAAAAATATCATGCCCCCATGTTAATCCTACCCCGGTCTAAAAAAACCCCCAAAAAGAATTGAGCTTGAGTCTTGTTTTTCGGGGGCCCGAAATATTTTCGTGCATGCGCGAGAAGGGGAAATTCCCTTTCCCCCAGTGCTCAACCCCTACGGGGTTTTTCCCTTAAAACTCGAATCCCCTTCCCTTGGTCGATGCACCTGCTGGATTCTTTGTTCTTCCTATGAGCTCTTCAAATATGTATTTTATCCCAATACCCCATGCCTTCCCCGTTCCCCGTTTTGAACAATTTTAAATTTTTTTAAATTCCCAAACCCGAGGATTTTTGACCTGTAGGGTTTCCCGGAAGTAAAAGGGACTCGACTTCCCTTTTTTCCCCCCTCTCCTGGACAGCATTTTGCTAATGCAAACCCTGACCAGCACATTTCATCTTTTTTACTAAAACAGTTCAGGGTTTGAAAAAATAACTTTCATCAGGGAAAAAATGACATTAAAATTGGGGAATGTTTAATTAAAGGGGAAAGGAAATTACCGTATTTCCCTCGAATCTAAAGCTGCATTTTTTTCCAATATTACTGCTACTCAAAATCGGGTGCGGCAAGGGTCGAAATGGAAGAAAATTTGTTGGTTGGGGTAATTAGAGAAAAGTAGGGGGGCATGTATGAAATTTTAAAAGGGTTTATAATACTAAAAAAAATAAATAATTATTCCTTCTTATTAGTTATTCACTTCTTATAGATAAACCCTTTTTTACACTTTTTTTCTTTTTCCCAAAAAAACTTGTTAAATTTGGGGGAAACTTAGAATCGATGGCCAGTTTGGGAAAAAAAAAAAACTTATATATCCAGCACAAAAAAAATTTTTTTTAAAAGTGTAAGTTTAAGTCGAAATTCTTAAAAAACAAATTGTGCAATTGAGAATTGTAGTCCACCCGAGTCACATGTATTATGAATAATAATGAAACTATTATTTTGTTACCAAATACACTTTAAAAATTTAAAAATGTTTTTCCGGTTATCTAACGGTATAAATATAAAATTTGTTATTGTTGAAAATAAAATCAATAATTAAAAGGAAAATTCAAAACGTATTTTAATCTATATGTATATGCAGCAAAAAAATATATCATGCCTATTATTATAGAACCCCAACAACGTTCATATTTTTTCAAATTTGTACGGGAAAAAAAACGAGGGGGAAAAAAAAATTTGTAATATTTATTTTTTTTTGTACTTGCTTCATTTAAAATTTGTCTGAATTTTTTTAAATACACGTGATATACTATTGAAAATTGCGGGTTCATAATTAAAAGAAATATAATAAAATTTAAATTTGGTTTATTTTGTCCCCAAAAAATTTTTAAATTATATTTCATAGAAAGGGGTTTATCTAAAAAAAAATTGAGACAATTATTTGTTGATTTTTTGGGGCCCTCAAAATTTTTTTTCTTATGGGGGAAAAAGTTTTTAAACTTTTTTTTACTTTTTTTACTTTTTAGGAAAGGGTAGAACAAAAAGCGGAGAGCGGGTGCATGTAATTTTTTTGTTTAAAAAAAAATTAAACCCTTTTTCAAATCATTCAATAATCTACAAAATAGCTATAAAATTTATCTTTGGGTTTTTCCTTTCCGTTTTTTTCGAAATTTCGTAGTTGTCCATTTTTTCTGGAGATCTTTGTCAAAAGGGGTCCTTTACAAATTTATCAACTTTCACCCTCTAAAAAAATTGACAAATTTGTTGAGTAGTGCAAGTGCTACTGAAATTGTGTCCCCGCGTAAAATAGGTTCCCAACCTTATTCTGTCGTATAAAAGTAAAATTTTTTCAAATTTTTTGTTCATTTAATATAGCAGTTTAAAAGCGAAATTTAATTTTCCATTGCTTTTTAAAACCTCCCATTCTTCCTTTTTTAAAAACCTTTTTTTGGGGAAAAATTCAGTTTTTTCTCTTCATCATAAAAGTTGTTGTGGACATTAAAAAATATCCTTTCTAAATACCAAATTAAAAAAGAAATACAATATTTTATAACTATGTTGAGATTTTTCTTAAGTGTCAAAAACTTTTTTGGCGTAAGTTTTAGTAGATTTTTTATTATTAATTTTTTTAAAAAAGGTTATACTATTTTTTAAAAAAATTTATTATTTTCAATCCATTAAAAACAAGTTGTAGATATCATTAAAAAATTTCGATTCCCAAAATATTAATTTTTTTTAGTCGAAACCTTTAAAAATTTATTGGAAAAACAAGTGTACGAACACTTTTTTGGCTCACTGTAAAATGGTGCTTGGTGACAATTGGATCAAAAAAATATTTTCCCAAAGAGTAAATAACAAAATTTACATCATGAAATTTTTTTAAAAAAAAATAAAAAAAATTTTAAAATTGTCTTTACAAAATAATATCAAAAAAATGTTTATCTATATATACTTTAAATATTATTTTTAAAATATATTCTTCTAAATTTTGGAATGGGATTCCCCAAAAAACCCCTTACAGTTTTAAACTTTTTCCAGGGGTCGAAACATTTCACCACCGATCTTTGTCCAGAAATAAGAACTTTCCCATGGTCAAAATTTACTGCTGTTTTTAAACCCCAAACCCCCCTAAAAAAAAAAAAAAAAGAACTTTTCATTACCTTTTTAAACCCTTTTACAGCTGCGACGGGCCTAAAGTGTCCCTTTTTTGCTGAAAAGGAGACAGCTACACCGGGAAAAAACTCAACGTTTGTCATTTTGAGTAAGAAAAGTAAACGCAGATCCCATACAAAAAAATGTTCCCAAACTTTTTTTTTTTCTGAAACCCCGCCATGGTTTTCGGTTTTATGTTTGACCCCCGCTAACCTAATATTGAATTTTTTTCAGATTTACCAATTTAATGACAGGGGGGTATAGATCTACTTAAATTTTTAAACTTTTTTAAATTTCTAACTGAAGTGAAGTATGGTGTTTAAAACTGAAGAAAAAACGTTAATTGAATTAAAAAATTTTAAATTTAAAACAAAAATAAAAAGAGTAACAAACAAATGCTTTTGAAGAGAGGGGAAAAAATCTGGCGCTTTAATAACAATTTTTTTAACATTTGGGGAAAAAAAACCCTCGTGTAGCTGTTCGGGGCGAAGTTAAAATTCCCCCCTCACTCACCATTCCCTTATTTATGTGTACGCCGAGATTCGAATAATTACGATTCCTCAATTTGAATTTAAACGTTGATAAAAGTGTCGCATAACAAACCCCTCTGACATATTCTATGTTGTAAATGTAAATGAAAATTAAGTTTTAAGTCGCATACTGTTATTGATTTTAGTAACAATAATAATTTTGGTTTTTTAATGTCATTCGATAATAATGAGAGATTAGCTTTATATAATATAATTGGGTTAAAAAAGATTTTGGTCTCAAAGAAAAAATTTTAAGCTTTCCTTTTTCCCAATTCATTTCAAATATATTGTTTTTTTACCCTGTGTGTGTGTGTTTCATAACCAAATAAAAAAGCTTCATTTAATGTAGTAACGCAGAAAATAGGCTGCATTATGTGGTATCCTGTTTAAAAAAAATGTAGATGGTAGAAGCAAATTGCCCTTAAATTTGGTTTCTGAATTGCCCCTTTTAAGAAACACTCATCAAGAACATAATAAGTTTTATACGAGTCTTTTAAAAAAAAGTCATTTTTTTTTGTGAAAATGGTCATTAGAGCACTTTTTTCCCTAAAAATTTTTATAATCTTTTTAACCCACATTTCCATTTTTTTATTTTATAAATTAATGTTTTTATTTCTGGTATTCATGAAAATACGACAAAACTGTGTACTAAAATTCCATTTTAAACGACATAAACTGAAGACAAAAAAAATATCTGGTGTCTCCCTTTCTTTTTGTCTCCACAATGGGGGGGGGAAAGAAATTTTTTACGATTACTGGTTTTTTCGACCTTAACCCCCGTTTGCCCTTCTTCACTGTTCAAAAAACGAAAATTGCTCATCGTAAAAATTATGCAAGAAAAAAATTGAGCATTCCAAACTTTAAATGTGTTTCCTTTTTGCTGTTTAAAAGTAATTTCTACTCCTCCCAAAGAATTTTTTTTTCTTCTTTTTGTCATCTCAAAGAATCAACTTGTTGGCTTCTTCGTATTTTTAAAATCCAATTATTTGTATTGATTTATAAAAGAGTTACTATGTTAATTAAATATCTTCAATGAACGCATAATTCCAAAATTATTAGTAACGTGAAAATACATATACTAATAAAGGCTGAAATCTGCTTAAAACCAAATGTTATATTATATATCAGTATATAATTACATTTATTCAAGTGATTAATATACTTTTATTGAACGTATGTAATGTATATGTTTATATATACTTTGTTATTTTATTTAAAAGAACAATTTTAAAAAAGAAACTTTATAAATAATTAATTTAAATCCTTTTTCTTAGACATGATCCATAAAAAGATAACTACATACTTATCAAAAAAATTAAACCTTTTTTACAGAATAACTAACCATGAATTGCAGTAACAATAGTGTCAAAGTGATGTATGACAATTAGACTTATTCTATGCTGCATATGTAACGTAAAATTCAAGTTTTGATTCATACAGTTATTGATTTTACTAACAACAATAATAATGATTTATTTTATTAATGCCATTACATTGCAGTCAGAGATTAGCTCCTATATGATATGATTATAGGTTAAAACGATTTTTGTCTCATAGAAAATTACAAGCTATTTGACAACCTTCTTCAGTTGGAAAAAAAACGCATAAAAAATTAGAGATTTACAGACGTTATTAGTTTCTGTTTTATGCCTTTACAAATTTTATATGCATTTTTCTCAAGTTTTCATTTTGGAAGATATGAAAGGGTTTTCTATTCAAAAAATTTTTTTTTCTGTTCAAGATAATTTTGAAATTTTGAAGATACTTATATATATATATATAAAAATAGATATATTATTTATAAGTCTTAACCTAGAACTTGAATGATGCAAGATCATGTAATATTTCGTCAGCTTTCCCCCTCCAGACACTAATCCTTCCCTATAGACTTGGTACCACCTCTGTCTAGGGGGATAGAACCAATAGAATCCTAGGGAGCCCCATAAAGCATGTCTTTTGGGGAATTTCACCTCTTCTCATTTTAAAAAATATCTTAAACATAATAACATTAAACAGTTATTAACTACAGCTCATAGACCAGAGACTAACGGTAAGGTTGAGAGGTTGGGTCAGACAATAGTCACACGTTTAAGATGTAAAGTTAATGAATCTTCAAAAAAGGTCCCATGGCCCAAATTGTTAAAAGAAGTAACCCAAGAATATAATTTAACACCCATTCGGTAACTAAATTCCCACCAGCATATTTAATGTACGGCACACTACCTTTTCAAAATCCTTTAGAGGGAAATATTTACCCTCCAGTTGAAGAGGCTAGACAAATAGCAGTGGAGAGAACGAAACTATATCATGAAAGAAATAAAATACATTATGATGCAAGATTTGTTGATGTAGAGTTTAGTCCTAATGATTTAGTTATTTATGAAGAGTTCAAATATCCAAATACTAGGAAACTTTCTCCAACATTTAGTGGCCCATATAAAATTCTCAGAAAAATTTCGGACGTCAATTACGAAATTAATATATAAATGCTCATACGAAAGAGAAGTCGGAAAAAGTGCACGTTTCAAAATTACGAAGGTATCATGCACCTGAAAATTTAAAGTTAAATCATGAATAAGTTGTATATAGTATTTTTTTGAAGTATAATGATAGCGTATCGGACTGTGTTGTATATAGTGTTGCTTAAATTTGTGAATAGTAAAGAAATGGCAACATTTCAAGACTGATATAAACTATTTTA
>BMAV01018687.1:2959-13022 GCA_019973955.1 Trichonephila inaurata madagascariensis | reverse complement strand
TTTTCATTTTCTAGAACAGGCATGAATCCATGTAACTTATTGTTATAATGTAGTGTTTCTCGCTTAAATACTTTACTTGCATCACTATATTGCTATAACGACGTCACATAAACTATTTTATACATTAAGTCCTTGTTTTACTTAAGGTATCCGATCACCCTAAAATCATGAATTAAAAAAAAAAGACAAACTATTTTTTATGATTTTATCTTGTAGCCCATCTTATTGGCTTTATAAAAGTACAAAGTTTTTTTATTTGAAAAAAAAAAACTACATGTGTTTTAGTAAAAGTAGATGCCATATTTTTACGTAAGATGTCAAACTTTAAAATACGTTTTTTTCTCGAAATATGTATCTTTCGAAAAGCTCTAACGGGGACAGCGATTGCTCCAAAAGTTTTTAAAATAATTTACTTAATTTTTTTTGTGTATGTTCTGTATAACAGTAGAAGTGTTTTAATCTTCAGATCTATCATTAACTGTTTTATTACAAAATTTACAGTTCATTATGGGAATATAATCACTGTTTTTTTTAAGCAATTTCATATAATATGTAAAATTAAGTGCTCTAGTTTTTTTTTTTAAGTAAAAATATCTGTATCTTAAAGGACATTTCAGATAGGAATTGCACAATAATACTTCTAAATTGAAAAATTGAGAATCTGTTCATTTAATATTATTACAGAGCGGACTCCGTTTATGTAATTATTTGTCAATTTTTAGCCATTTGTTTCTCATTTTAGTGGTAGTAATTCATTTTTCTCTTCTTAACTTATTTTTTTCTTAAAATGTACTAAATAAATCTAAAAATCACATAAAAAACTCCATTTCTCCATTATTGTTTTAAAAAAAGTTGTCGCAAGTGGTAGGATACCTTAACAAAGGTTAAATCATTGGGGCATTTGAAATTACGTAATATTACTACGGAGTCTTGGGTTAAAAAGAAGTAAATTTTAAAAAGTTTTATCAGGACATAAATATTTAAGATAATATCGATACTCACTTTCCACTTTGTGCAGTTAATATAATTGAAAATATTCATGATGAACAATCTATTTTTCAATGTAATAGAATTCAGTTTTAGTTATGCTTCCTTCTCACAATTTAACCACAAACTACAATAATTTGGTGACAGTGATGCAACGATAGCAAGCAAGCCAAATAAAATGCATTTACCAGAGAATGTTTTGATCATAATTTAATTTATCGAAGGCCTCAAAATAAATATAATTATACTCTTACATTTAAACATTTGAGTTCACATCTTTCGGAAGGTAATGATTCTTTATTAACAAATTTTAACAAACACATTAACAAATTTTAATTAAAAAATGAATTCGTACTTACAAAATTATTAAAAATGTTTAGAAGAGTTTTACCACATATTTGATATTAAAATCTTATTAGCATATTAATATCAGATAAAAAATCAGTTTTGAAAGTAAATTGTAATGTCACCATAAATAATCTTTTTTGGAGGGATATTATTTGATAATTTGGTTCATGGTTATACTAAAAGTAACAAGAAAATGGTATTTTACCAGAAAAATTACACAGTATAAAATATTATTAAATATATAATCAAGCAATAAATTATAAAATATATAATCAAGCAATAAATTATAAAACATATATTCAAGCATCATTATATATTTTTCAACTATCCAGTTTCTTATCATTAATAAAAAGGTGAGCCATTGCTATATTGCTCAGTATTTTATTTTCTAAAAACTCTGAAAATTAAACCCGGGATCTTGACACTAACGGGTCAGTAGAGTTTCAAAAACATTCCTTTTCTGAGCTGAAGAGAAACAAATTTAATGAACTATTACAATGTTATAAAATTTCAATGTAATAATATTATTACAACTTTTAAAAGAGAATATATATATATATATATATATATATAATGAATCGATTAATTCATAAATATTCTATAAATGTTTTTTTTTCATAATTCAGTTGGTCGGTAACAAATTACTTAAATAAAACAAGCAAAGAAACGCATTATTGATGAAACAGTTATATCTGACATTTCTTCATTGACTTTTTTTAACATCAAAAGCTTATATTATGTTTTAGTGAATACCTCTGAGTAATTTTATGCTGATTAATTTGTAATAAATAATAGAAAACATTATAATATACAATTATGAAATATGATTCTAAACATAGCATCAATTATTTATTTGTAAAGTCATTAAACGCTTTGTATTTCTTTATACATACTTTTATATCTTTCAACGTGAAGATCCCCAATCTTGGTAATATAGAATAGGAATGTGTATAATCTCAAGTGATATGGTAAGGTCAATACATACAAAATAGATTATTGGTTTATTTTATTGCCATGAGGGTAGAAGGTGGCTACAACTATTCAAAATTATACCTCTATTTCAGTGCTTCTCAAAGTTTCACTATTTGCGCCCCCCTCATACATTAACAATGTATGGAAGTCAATAACACTATACTTTGATGCTAAAACTACGATACTTTTTAACCTTATAAGTGCCACCGGCGTATATAAATGTTTCGCTCAGTCAGAGTGTTAACTTTCCCGGACATATATATACATCTTTCCGGAGTACGATCTTTTTTGTGCACTGCGAGCCTTAAATTATTCCGAAGGCTTTGAAATGCAATAAAAAGAACTTCCCAATGTTTACGAAGGATATACTTATTTCAGATTATTTGCTTCTTTATCCCATCCCCTCCATACATCACATACGTACGTCTAAGTGGAAAACGGTTGGCATTGAAAAGCTAATCGCGTAAATTTTAATCCGCAGTTAAGGAATTAATTATAAATTATACAAAAAAAATTTATCAAGATAAGTGCTAACTTTTTATATAATTCTATACATCAAAATTTCTTGGGTTCTCTGGTAATTATTAAAATTGTTCTTAATTTAGTATTGTTAAATTAATCATCCAATACATTGTGTATCGCTGATACATTTATAAGTGTATTATATTAGTGTAAATGTGCATTTTATTTTTTATTATGTCAGAATGTATTTTCTTTGATTACTTTCAGTAAATTAAAATTTTTTTTTTAAAAAAAATGTCTTCTGTTTTCGTTTTTCACTATACTCACGGCCCCTCGTAGAGTTGTCTCACCCTTCAAGGGGGGCGCACCCCACAGTTTGAGAAACGCTGCTTTATTTAGATGAATATTTCATTCAGGAATGTGCTGTTGTCCATGATACGAGAATTTACGCATGCCGAAAAAACAGACATACATATCATGATAGTCCTGAGTAGTGCTAAGAATAAATCATAGACAGTTTTCGCATAGATAAATGACGGATCACATAATTTTTATGTGGCTACATCGTCAATTTCGTGAGTCAGCTTCTATCACAAAGCAGATCAACAAAGGGTTTTGGATAGTACAAGCCGAGAAGAGCTTGAGCTTTATGACTGATTGATCGTAGCCAAACGCAATAGCAATTGGCATGTCGTAGGAGGGAGTCAACATACCTTTTGGAGATTTTTAAACAAAAATCACACTTACACACCATTGAATTTTCAGCAATTACAAGGTTTATATTCGGAAAACAATCTTATGGGCTTGAACTGGTGTCAGTGAGTTTCTAGCTATGTGCATCTCCATCATATTTTGCAGCGTATGTGATATTCACAGATGAGACGACATTTGCATCAGATGGTGTAAATATTTAAGTGTTACGTCTCAGCAAAGTAGAGTACACACACAAGACGACGACATTTATATCAACAACGACTGTCTGTGAATGTTCGAGTGAATCAGCGACATTTTGATTGATTTGTGCCTATTTTTAAAGCCACTTGAGGGCAAGTTATTTTATTTTTCTTAAACATGTCTACTATAAGCTGTTCCGATCACCCTTTGTAAACGCATTTATGTTCAACATGTAAGGATACAAACCCACTTCACAAATGATACACTTAATGTCCTAAATGCCACACTTATAGAGCACGAGTGATTGAGCGTGAACCTAGTCTTTTCGGTATCCTAATCTCACTATTTATCTAGCCTCAATAAATTTCCATGGGATCACTTGCAGAACCTGGTTTATGAGTCTCAAGCTGAATCTGATAAGAATCTAGTTGGTATTTTACTCACAGAAACTACGTGTGCTTGAAATACTTGTCATTTCTTAAGCCTTTATCTACCAACGGTACTTATAAGTACCACTCACTTCAAAAAGTACATAGAATAACCATTTTTTTTAATACTCAGGGAATACTTAGCAGGAATATTCTTTGAAATCCATTCTTCCAAGATATATGTCAGCATGGGCTCTATGATGAGTATTTTAAAGGGGAAGGCGAATAGTTTTATGGCAGAAATTGGGTTTTCTGCGGATTGCGAAGATTATCATTTTTGTGTCCAAAAAATAGTTAATTTCAAAATTTAAGTGTCTTATTTTTTTGTATGTATACTTTCTCTCTATAACCTCACAAAATTTGAAAACTCTAAACTTAAAAAACGCAGAATTATGATAGATTTTACATTCATTTTTATTCAAATTCCTACGGCAAATCAAAACTTTAAACTAACTTATCTCAGAAAGGTAAAATAGCTAGTTTGTCTTCATTTAAAATGCTAAGGCTTTTTTTCTATTGTGCCTAATGCTTTAATTTTTTTTTACTTATTGTTAATAGTACATGTAACAAAAGTTGATATGCATTTTTGAATCAAAGCAATACTAATTTTTGAAAAAATAATTGAAGTTAGAATTTGCAAATTTCTTATGAAATTTTCAATAAGGATTCAAAAAAAGAAGTATTTTGCAAGTACCAATCGTGTTATCGCAAAACCCATACCAACTTTTGTTACACATAGTTTGTGATGTACTTGTAAATCAAATTGCATGCGTGTACGTAAACCTTTGTAGGAGGAGTGGCATTTTAAAATCACTACACAAATTTTAAGTTTTTTCCTAAAAAACTGAAATGGCTAACTTTTTATGACATTTTGAGCACAAAATCTGTTTTACATAGTATACACACATAGGAGGCAACCAAAAAATTTTGAAAATCCTTAAATTAAAAATGTTTGCTTAAATCGTACCATGTCCCCTTAATGAAGATGTTAGAAAACGATTTGACTATTTATTTTAAGCGAATAGTGTATATAATTAATTGTACAGTGGAATAACTTTAATTAATTAATTAGCTCAAATGGATTAAATTTCCGAAAATTGAGTATTTTTTTTTATGTATATCCCTTAATTTTCAATGTAGCGCAGTGCTTCTCAAACTTTCAATACTGGCACCCCCCTTTTCAATCACAATTTTTATCGCGCCCCCATTATACATTAATAAATTACTGAATGCAATAATAATGCACTTTGACGCTAAAGCTACAATACGCGATCTTAATTATAAACCGTACAAATTAATAACGTAAGTATTAAATTTTGCATATGTTACTTTTAAGCAAAAAAAAATGAAGCAATAGGATAATTATTATGTCATTTTGCCTTTCTCTAATTTTTAAATTGGAACATATTGCAAAATGCGGTGGTTGCTTAGAAGACAAAATATAGATATCAGCTAAGTATAGAAAAAGAACTCAGAGGGTCAATTTCTAAAAAACTTTGAAAAACTTTGCTCTGCAAGACAAGTTCATGAAAGTCGCCAATACTTATTAAACTTGTTCTTAATTAAGTATTAATTAATTAGTTATAAAATACTCTGTTCAGCACACACACACTAAAACATTAAAAGTATACCGGCTGAAGTGCCCGCTCTTTGCACGAGTTCATTTATAAGAACATAAAATATTATTTCAGTGCTTCTCAAACTAGCAATACTGGCGACCCAATTAATAATAATAATATATTGAATGCAATAAAAATGTACCTTGACGCTAAACCTATAGTATGATCTTAATTATAAACCGTACAAATTAATAAGTTAAGAGTAACATATATAAAAAATTTCATACTTAAGTAATATATATTTTAAATAAATTACTTTTAAGTAATAAGTTAATTATGTTATTTTTCTTTCTCTAATTTTTAAATTGAAACAGATTGAGAAATAATATTTAATTAAAGATTTATTTCCTTCAAGATCCATTTCTAAAAGTATATATGTCATTAAGAAATAGCCTAATCTATGTTGCTCTTTATCATATACATTACATTTGGCATTCTCGCGAACGTTCAAGAGAGTCTAGGCAACCTAACGGACGTCTGCACAAAACATGTAAAAATGCTGTACTTCGTACAGTTCTAGTCAGTCTTGGCTGAATCGATTAGATACCGATTCTCTCTTGAATGTTCATTTCATAATGCACGCGTTAATTGTAATTCACGGTATTTAGTATTTACGGCAGTGGATTAAAAGAAAATCATAGATATATTTTTAAATCGCAGCGAGCATTCGACGATAATAAAGCATCAACAAGTACACAGACGAGGGCAAATTCATAGCAAGTTACGAATGGGTTAGAGATTCATTTCAAAATACTTCAGAAGGGCTCTCAACTGCCGAAAAAGAGATCTTCATAGATTTCACATCCAGTGACGAACTAAAAGGGCAATTTTGTAATAAATCACTCTTTGAATTCTGAAAAGAGGTGGATGCTGAATTTTCTGCAATGAAAACAAAAGCATTTCGTATACTATATTACCATTTTTAACATCATACCTTTATGAATCCGGATTTTCTGCGATGGCTACTTTGAAGACAAAATATATATTTGAGCTAAATATCAAAAAATAACTCTGAGTGTCAATTTCTAATTTTTAGCCTTCCTTTGAAAAACTTAGCTCTGCAAGACAAGACTGTGGAAGTCACTAATAATTAGTAAACTTGTTCTTATACTGGCTGAAGTTCCCACTCTTCACACGAGTTTATTTTTTAAAAAAATGATAATACATTATTCTTGATATAATAGCTTAAATGTAAGGAGAGTAAAACCAAATGCATGACAATGTATACAAAAATGTAAAATGATTTATTGAAATGAATACTGATATTATAAACGGTTTTGAACGAACTGTAATTTTAAGCCTCGCAGAATTAGCATTTAGAATAAATGTTAAGTAATAAGAAAAGAATATAAAATTCCAATGAATAACAAGTGTGTTATTTTTTTTAATATTTAAAGCGAGAAAACTTCAAAATGTTTTAGCCCGGGATCAGGTGTGCACTCGATACTAACGTTAATGGTCGCAGGGAGTGATGCACCCCAAATCTTTTGTTTATAATTATTTTCAATATACAAAATTAAAATCACAATTTCAGTGAATAATTTAACTAAGAGTAAATATACTTACCTATTTCAAGGATTTTTCAATTTGTCTTTCATAATTTGAGAAAACATCCAATAAAACTGAACTAAATTATTCCAAATGTGCGTGACCTTAATAAAGGACACAAATCACAGACTCTTTTCGCTAACATTACAGGAAAGTTATTTGCAAGCAAAACTGTCACATTTTGTTCACATTATTGAAGTTTTAATATCCTTTGATGATCGACAAATATCCTGTTGAACTTGCTTGTGTCTTTTTGACAGGGTACACTTATGGCTTCATATTTTCTTGATCAAGTTCTTAATGTAGTTATTGAAAATTTTCCTTTCGTTTCATGTTTATTGCTTTTCTCAAATTTACTTTCGCTAACATGATTAATATGCATTTTTTCAACAAGTGTTTCCCTTGTTTGATAGGCTTCCATTTCCTTTCAGGGAGATCACAGATGCCCAATTATTTTTTATACTCTGCTCGTTTACATTTATAAACCATGATCGGTCGTACAACATCACAATTAAAACCATTAAGTTATTCATTGGGGAAAATGCACCATGTTCAAGAAAATATTTTTCAACAAAAGTGTTCACACCGGGAACTTTGTCTAAACAAGAGTACCTTAAGATTCTAAAAAAACGTTTACCATTCCCAAAACAGGAGATATGTGATCAATTCATTTTAGCTCCCATTAAGACTGTCATATTGGAGGTATCTGTCAAGGTCGTTGGTAACAAATAAACAGTTTTCCCGGAATTAACGATTTTTGTATTATATGTTTCAGTATACTCATAAAAATAAATCTTGGCCAATTAATCATTCAAAGTGCTTAATATGTTTATCCATGTATTATAAAACTCTTTCACATTGTGAAAAAAACGCAACAGAATTATATAATTTACAACTTCCCGAAAAAAAAGGGATGCAGATAAACATACCAGTAAGTTCGAAAGTAAGCAAAAGTAATATTTTAGGTTAAAAGAAACGTAATAAAAAAATCTCTCATCGTAAGATTACAGCAAAGTAAACAAAATATTTTTTTTATTTAGTTATAGGATCAAAGATAGCTAATGAGCTTTCAAAGTAGAATCTTTTATTTTTGATGACCTTTTTTCACCAGATGATATATATATATATAAATCATATAAATGTAAATCTGTATTTTTTTATTATATCAAAAAGTATTTTGTTTTGCTTCATTCCAGTAAATTAATTTTTTTTAACCTTTTATTTTCGATATGCTCGTGCCCCACAGTTTGAGAAACACTGATGTAGCGATTCAATAAAAAATATTGCATGAAATAACTGCAGTAAATCATAATGCGGTAGATAAAGGGTTAAAATATATGTTAACCTTGCTTTTAACGCTATCAAGCAAGTTTCATTATTCTGAGGAGCTTGGTTTTGAACAGTTATTGTAGAGAGAGTAGTTGCGCTTCTCAACGATTCTGTCAAGAAATGCTTTGTCTTTCCCTTAATTTCTTACTTCATGTGTTGAAGTCTTAAAGTGTCATTTCCGTCTATGCATTCAATTACAATAAATGATTGCTACAGTGTCGTGTAACAATCACCTCATAGTTTTTTCATGATCTAGGGATAACCATGTATAATAAGCATACATTCATATTGAGGTACTCAAGTGTTACAGCATAGGGTCACATTAGCTGTTTATGTACTTCTTTGAATCTTAATTTCAATAAACAACCGTCAAGTAGAAGAACAGATAAAGTGTGTAAAAGTTATTGTGTTCATATTGGACTGGTTTTAAAGTTAGGAGAACAAGTAGCCATTTCAGAAGTCCTCTTGGTCATTTGATAGCTATTCAAAATTATAAGATCCGTCATTATCAGGCATCGTGTTGCACACACAAATAATGATATTTCAATAAAGGAAAAACATTCAATAGGTCTAAAATAATCTAAAATAAAATGCAAATTAAGTATTATTTCGAAGCGTGTTACGAGTTTCTAATTATTTGAGTATAGTTAATCGTAATAAAAAATGCTTAACTTAAATGGCTGTTTTCATTTGACACATCAATGATGCTTGTGATCAAAACAAATTTATTTTTGGTTCTGAATAAAATTAATTATTTAACTTGCTCATTAATTAGGCTTTTATTTCCATGAATATTTATTTTTAAGAATATATAGGGCAAACACCTATTTCAATATGTATAATATATAATATATATATATATATATATATATATACACTGGTGTGCAAAACTTAAGCATCAATGTAGAAATTTAGCAGATAGCCATGAAATTGCAGAAAAGGAGGTCTGGAGATCAGTACAGTGAGCACGTAAGTCAGTAGAAACGTCATGCGTATGCAAATATCAGGAACAAAACGTCAGAAGCGATGTGAGCGTACGCAAAACGCGTGATGTCGGCGCGCGCTGCTCAACAGTAGAATAAAATGAAAGGACGGAGAAGCAATTCAATATATTCGCTGCAAGTGCCAGTGAGTCAGTTCGTGAAATATGGCTAGAAGAAATCACCTGAACGACTTCATACGTGGAAGAATGATCGGAAAGCTGGAGGAGGGTCATACTGACACCAGTGTAGCTGCAGAGTTCGGAATCAACAAAAGTGTCGTTTCGCGCGCTTGAAAAGCGTTCCAAGCCACTGGTACAGCTGTTAGAAAGGTTGGTGGTAGCCGCCCGAGGACGACAACTGCAAGGGATGACCGATATATCATCCTGCGGGTGAAAAGAGGTCGACAGCAGTCAGCAAGCGCCATTGCTCAGAAACTCTGTACAAACAGAGCCTGTTCGCCCGCCGTCCTGAACGCTGCCTCCCGTTGAAAGTT
>BMAV01018686.1:44680-60958 GCA_019973955.1 Trichonephila inaurata madagascariensis | reverse complement strand
CGCTCGTGAGAAGAAGAAAATCACTAACACGTGAAAACTTTCGGGACTGTGCCATAAAGTAGAATGATAACTACGTTGAGGGACATACGAAGCGTTCCCTCAAAGTTGAATCGCCGAATATTTCTTTCTCTCTTTTCTTTTGTTTGTTGTGAGTTCTTTTTTTAAAAAAAGAACGTATGAAATTCGTTTCTCCTGCACGTGCAAACGTCAGACCGTCTGTTTGAGCTATGATTACTGTTTATTTTCTCTCAAGTGGAATCGAAACGAAAGAGTAATACAGCACCGTTCTCACTTTCATTCATGTTAGGGATGAGATTTTCTTTCTCAGATAGTTGTTTACAATTATTTTATAATTCAGCGTTAAAAAATATTATTACTGAGATTTGCTATAAGATACACAGCTCCAAAAGACATGTGGAAGTTCAAGATTCTCTGTAGCATTACCATTAAACGATAGTGTTTAATGAGTAGAAACTAAGTGAAATTAATTAGAGTATAAGACTGGCAAAAAAAAAGGTTATTTTATTTATATATATAGTTTAATGATAAAGAACTACTTTCAAAGTCGAAAAATGTTTTGGTAGAAATAAATCTACACTGATAAATCTACACTGACAATCTACACTGACTGAAAATTCGTCCGGCCGTTTTTTTTTTATTCGGGAAAAACCTACACTGATTCGTGTGATTCTATTTTAGTATTTCTCAATATTGATTTATTACACCTTTAACACCTCAAATTTGGAAATTTTTACTTTTAAGGTTGAAAGTTCGCTTGGTATTAAAATATTGCTTGTCACGCAAAACGGAACACCCTGAAGAAAGCATAAAAACCATTTGAAATTTACATCATGCATTTTCGGCGATGAAATATGTAAATCATTAGCATTATAGCACAGACGCACATCACGGGCAACCGTAGCTCACACCTGTAAGAACTATATAAGGGGAGAACAGATTGGCGATTTAAAATACGTCAATTGTTTTTTTTTCTGTGTGAGCTGTTTACTTATGCCTCGTGGAAGACATTGAGCGTCTTTTGACTAAGTTTTTGAATTCGACCGAGAAAGAATAGTAGCCTATAGGGATTGCGGAATATGCTTCAGAGAAATTGGTTAACGTGTTGGACGAAACCAAGCAATTGCGATGCAGATATGTCATCACTGGATGCAGGAGGAAACGACGGGGCCGATCGTACCTAATTCGTTACACTACTGCCTGTGATGAGAGGCGGATGTGTGCATGACAGTGAGGAATCGCGCAGTCACATCATGAACCATAGCTCAAGAGATTCTGTCTGTTACGCATCATTCTGTGTTCCCATGTCCCATCCGACACCATTTGCAGCAGAGTTGAATGTCCGCAAGGCGTCCATTGCTTCGTTTACTCTTGACTGGAAACTACAGGTATTTGCTTCGTTAATGATACGATGAACCGTGGACAAGGACACCATTGTGTTAACTCACAAATCCCGCTTCTGACTGTAACATCACAATGGTCGAATTCGAGTAGTGAGAGGTTGTTGAACATTTGCGTTATACATCGCCACACTAGTCCTGCACCCGGTGGACTAGTCTGGTACTGGATATCGCTGACACGTCCCTCTAGTACGCATTGCTGGTACACTGAACAGCCTACGCTACATCTCTGAGGTGTTGGTGCCCGTGGTTCTTTCTTGCATTCAGCGGTTGTCATCAGCAGATACCATTAGGATAATAAGCTATCACACTTGGTACGCAATGTTCAATTCCTCTTTACCCATCAGATTGAATTGCTTCCTTGGCCTGCTTGTTCTCTCGATCTATCGCCAATCGAAAGCATGCCGTCCGTGCTTGACTGACCCTGGATACACCACTCGCTGCTACACCAGAACAACTTTAGCAATATGTAGAAACAGCATAGACTGCTGTACCCCAAGGATACATCCAAAGTCTCTTTGATTCTATTCCGAGGTGTATGGCAGCGTTTATAGCCTACAATGACGTCTACACTAACTACTGATTTTGTCATCATCCATACGTAACAAGAGGCTGCAATTTTAATCGTTTGAATTTCGTACAACATGTTATCTGCCAAATAAATTGTCTTACAAGGGGAGAGCACGACTAAGGAAATTCATTTAGAGACGTGACTTTGTGCAATAGTAGTACTCCCATAGGGTGTTCAACCCTCAATGTATTAGCACCGAATGGCTAATCAATTCGTTGAAAAAAGCCTTCGAAATTCATACTTAGCTTTTATACAATTAAGTTTTAATTAACTCCAGTGAGGCAATGGCATAGTTGGCAGTACGCTTGCTCTCTATGCGAGCGGATAGGGTCACGCGAGCAACTTTTTTTCAAATTCATTTAATTATTTTTTAAATTAAATAAATTTATTTAAAAAGAACTTATTAAATATTTTATATAATTATAAAATAATTAAATTAATAATATATATAAAAGACATTATTTATATTATATTAATTGTAAAAATTAATTTAATAATAGTAACAATACATTTTATAAATTATTTTATATTTTATATAATATTTTATTTATAATATATTTTGTATTTCACATTATAAAACTATTTGTAACTAATTTTTATATAAAACATCCTTTAATATTTATTATAATATATATTTTATTATAATATTGTTTATTAATATAAAAAATATATTTATAATATATATAATATAATTATTTATATATTATAATATTGTTTATTAATATAAAAAATATATTTATAATATATAATATAATTATTTATATATTATAATATAAATATTTATATAAATGCAGTAATTTTTACTTTATAAGATACAAAATAATTACATGAAATATTATTTAATTTTTTATAAACCTTTTATAAATTTTAAAAAATAGTTAAGTGAATTGGAAAAAAAAAAGTTGCTCGTGTGTGACTCGAATCCTATTCGCTCAAGTCAAAAGCAAGCGTACTACCAATTATGCCACTGTCTCACTGGAGGTAACTAAAACTTAATTGTATAAAAGGTAAGCATGAATTTTGAAAGCTATTTTCTCCGAATTGACAGGCCATTCGGTGGAATTATATTGAGGGTTGAATACTTTGAAGGAGTTCTACTATTACGCCAAGTCTCATCCCAAAGTGAATTTCCTTAGTCGTGCCCTCCCCTTGTTAGACTTAATATTAAAACATCCGATGTTATGCACAATGAGGTAATTCGAATAAGAAATCCATACTTAAGAAAAGATTTTAAAAAAGTATTCTGAAGTTAGAACAGGATTCCCTTAAAGATTACGAAAATACAGCCTTAAACTGTAATTTATACTGTCACAGGAATTTAAGAGTTGTATGCAAAAGGAAAGGTATTGCATGTAAGTGTTTCTGGAGGTGGGGGAAGGGGGTTATTTTTGAAATTAATTTGAAACAAGGAGGATCTCAGTATACGTATAGAGTTACAAAATAATTTAGATTAAAATACTACAAAGAAAGTTATTTTAATTTGTGTTCGGTTATTTTGTACATAAGAGAGATAATGTTCCATAAGTCATGTTTGATGAAGAGTATAAATGTATAACATCTTCCATTAGCGGAAGAGTACAACCTGAATGCTGAAACTTATTAACTGTCCCAAATATTACAAGATCGAATCATATAACGTATAATTTATCAACGTTCCTTCATGTTTCCCCCAATTTAATAAGTGTCCCAAAAGTCTTGTTTTTGTCGAATTTTTAACTCTAATTTGCTTAAAAGAATGTTTACAGCAAATTGAATCACCTTGCGAAATAACAGGTGTCTGTATTTAAAAATTCGATGTTAGAACCAAGTATTTTTAAAACCCAACTCCTTCTCAAGAAACCTCTTTTATTTACCAAATATTTTTGAGAATTAAATAAAAGGTGCTCGAAAGACTGGCATCCACGTTGCACTTCCGAGTGCCGCGGAGCTGGTCTTCACGTTTCTGTAGCTGATCTTAAGTAGAGTACGCTCGGCTCTCCTCGGATGGAAAAAAAAATCGAAGCCCGTTTGTTGACACGCACAGATCCTTCTTAATAATTTGAATTGAAATTACATGAATGCCTTTGTTTCTTTATTACATGTTACATTTTATAAAGACATTTACATATAATTAAGGCGTGATGGAAAGTTAAAACCTTATTCTCTTGACAGTTTGAGATTATTACATTTTCCAATTGAATTTTTACATTTTTACTTAAAAGTTGAACGTCTGATATATAAACCAAAACATTTATCTTTTATTGTAAATTGAGCATTTTATTCTTTTATTTCCTAGTCGATTAGAAGTTTCACTGTATACATTTAAATCAATTTATCTCAAAATGTAAAATTTGATGTTCGGTGTACCTTTTCTGAGAAACTATTGCTCATAGGTATGTAAAATTTTTAAGATATATTTATCTGGATGGCTAATACATACTGAAATGAGCTTTTTGTATAAAAAGACTCGAAAATTCCTTTTTTATATTTTTTTTATTCTAAAAATGGGTCAAATTTCACTATGTTTGATAAAACATTTTATAAATTATAAAAAAATGCAAAATTAGCTAAACACTCATTTCAGTATAATGAGAAAGGTGTACTTTAATTGTATGAAAAATTTAAAGCATGTATAAATAACAGATTTTGAGAAAAAGTACATCAAAAAGAGCCAATTTAACATTGTCGATATAGAGGTTTCCAACTCACCTTAACATTACTTATACATAGTTTTTAAGCCGATAAGCTGTTTTGCATATATTATTACAAATAAAAAATATTGATAAGTAGTAACTTAATTTTAGCTTTTTGTATGCTTCTTTAATATTAGATAATTCAATTTAAATCTAAATAGTTACTCTTTACATATTTAGATCGTGTATTCTTGATTTCTTTAAAGTTCTGAGATCTTAGTCTAGTTTGTATATTTTTAACTATAATATCAAATCGAAAACTATTTAAAAATAGAGGCAAATGAGAAAAGAGAAAAATAATTCGATATAGATTTAATGGGAAGCTCCATTTGTCTGCGTTTGATAGTAAATAGTAATTTTATAAATTAAAGAACTTTTCTACTGAAACTTATTGCATTGCTCACTTATTTGTCCTGTTAAATTTAACAGTTATTCTGTTAATTGCTAGTATTTATCAGTATTATATACCAGTACGACTTTGTATTAAAAAGTCATTCTGAAACCTCTTCTTGTAATTCTGGCAATTTGTCTTTTGGAAAATTTTAGGTAAAATTATGTGTGAAGACGTGTAAATTTGAAACTATTTTTTAATTTAATTGTTACAAGTAAATTATCTATTTTGATATATATTTTTTTATTTCATAGTAAAATAAAGCTTTCTAGCACAATAAGCATTTATAGGAAATATGTAGCAGCTGCTTGATATCTTTAAGGTATCCGACTACGTTCTGAAATGTGATAACACAGTGATAACACATTAACCATGTTATTCAAAGAATTAATGTAATTTTTATGAAGTATTTTGACATGTTAAGGTATCCGACTACGTTCGGAACCGTGATTTTAAGAAAGCGCATAAATGGATAATTTTCATGATATTTAGTGTCACTTAGATTAGAATACATGTATAAAATTGTTTTAAGGACATTTTGACAAAAAATTTATTTAAATACAATATTTCGGCAAAAAATTAACTTAGAATAATTTTTTTTCCAAATGTTCTCCTTTTGCGAAGAATGCTTCTATTATAATAATATTTTGCTTGTATATAGCTCAGACCCTTGTACAGAGGCTCAACTAGAATTTTTGAAATATATAACTTAGAAGTGGGTTTATCCATATTTTACGACAACACAGTGGAGCAATTTTAAGAAAAAAACGCCGATAATTATTTAAATTGGTGGTAACTCTGAAAATAATGTCAATTTTTCAAAAATTCTAGTTGAGCCTCTCTACATAGGTCTGAGCTATATACAGGCAAAATATTATTATAATAGAAGCATTTTTCACAAAAAGATAACTGTTGGAAAAATTTATTCTAAGTTAATTTTTTGCCAAAATATTGTACTTAAATAAATTTTTTTTTGTGAAAATGTCCTTAAAATAATTTTATACATGTATTCTAATCTAAGTGACACTAAATATCATGTCAATTATCCATTTATACGCTTTTTTAAAATCACGGTTCCAAACGCAGTCGGCTGCCTTAACAGTGTAAGCTCAGTTTCCTTTGAAGAGTATAATTTCAAGAAACATTAGTAAAGTATCTGTAAAAAAAGGCATCTTTATTTATAAAAGAATCTATTTATTATGTCAATACAAAAACTAAATTCTATTTATAATGTTGAAAATCTTAATATATTTTCCCTCCGTTCAATATATTTATAATAGGAGGAAGCCCCAAATAATTAATATAGATGTTACCGTTAAAGTGTATAATTCAGTTATTTCATAGAATAACTAGGTATTTCATGAAATAACTAGACGGGTAAGTAAAAATGTGTAATAGAGAAAAAATTTCATACTTTACCTAGATATTCTATGAAATATCTAAATAAGGTATGAAATAACTAAGGGTTGACTGTTGGAGTGAAAAATAAACAATTTCAAAGATATTTTATAAATAAATTGATCATAAGTAGCTAAAATCTCTCAAAAAATACATTTTATCTTTTTTGTGGATGCATAATTGATAAATAATAAGAGAAATCAGATGATATAATTTATTGTTGCTCATATTTCTAACATTAGTTAAGCAGAAAGAGGAAAAAAGAATATGTTGCAAAAATAGATTATATTTAAATATTATCAACAAAAATACATGCTGTGTAGAAAACAGGTTGCTTCATAAAAACATCGTGTGTAAACTTTTTAAAACAAAAATGTAATAGAATATTAATTTAAATTTTATGATGTGTTGTTATGATGTATCCTGTTTTACTTTTCATTATTTGTTAAATCAAGGATTGCTATGATGAAACTTTGGATTGGACTGCTTATTATTTTCGAAACAAGCCCACTTTTTACCATTACACAGTTGAAACGGATCGAAGCATTGTGTCAATATTTGGAACTTCTTCAATAGAAATTAATTCTTGCTGATATTCACTGCGCTGAGATCTAGAGTACAATTGTTTTATTCGGCCATCTCTAGTTCCTAATCGGAAAATTCCTTCCTAAAGCAGCTAGAACCGGTTCAAAGAACTTTCGAGATTGCGATCTTTCATACTTTAACGGTCAAGTAATCGTTATTCTAAGGAATACCTAGTTAAATCGTAGACTTCAATAATTTTATATACTTTAACTGACTTGTCTAGTCAGTGCATGAAATATCTAGTTATTCTATGAAATAACGAATTTCACACTTTAAAGGTAACATAGATACTAACTTGCATTCTTATTGAATAAGAATAAAATTACGCATCAGCATAAAACAAAATATCCCTAACTTTCCTTACATTTAAAATTCTGTCCACATTATTGTGTTAGAAAACTTGTGTGGAAATGTAAAAGGAAATTATTTTAAGATTTTAATTTAAGGGATTCTCAGTCAAACAAAAAAGAAAAAAAAAAGAAAGAAAGGAATTGCATGCCTCAAAAATGTAAATAAATTTAAATTACTCGATTTTGTGGCAGGTTCACCACATCCATTTTACATTATAATGAGAAGTAAAAATAGCATGCATCACTTTATAAAAATATCTAATAATTTGCCTGGGAAATAATTAAATATCTTAAAAAATCTCATCATTGAAATACGTTACAGATATAATAAAACATAAAATGACAGGGAGAGCATAATTTCATTCATTATATTGAAAACTAAAACATAACTGCCTTTTTACCTTTTTATTTATAACTGCGTGCCTTAAGGACAATGCAAAATAAACTTTTGCTCGTCTGATAAAATTTGGGGAAAATTTATTTCATTATACATTGAGGAATTTTCAAATTTTGTCTTATTTAAAATTCAAATGAAATGCATTCTCTTTTTTCTAAAACGGCTTTCATTTAACTCAGATAAAGCTTATTAAGACGCTTTTTAGCGAAAAAAACGTAAAAAAAAACGTGTGTTTTTGTCTTTTGAGAAACACTTTTGCGAAAACTAACGCAAAAATGTTAACAATTAAAAAACTAATGCAGTTGTGTTGTTTAAAAGCTTTCGACTCACTATTTAAAAACTATTTATTTTACTTCTGGCGTAAAACAGAATCTCTGTAAAGATTTTAAAAGACATTTTACCGGCACTTTGGAAAAGAGGAAGCTTTTAAACTTTCTCAATACGAACCGAAAAGGAGTTTTTTTTTCCTTCTCAGAAACAACTTCCGAGACTTTTAAACGTGAGCTCAAGCTTTTAAAAGCAAAACTCTCTTAATAAATGATCGACGTCAACTTTTCGGTATTTTGGATGTAATAAACCTACAAACAAAATAATCATCAATTTCAGGTATAAAATTTTTTAAATCTTCTTAGACTTCCCAGAAACTTGGAAGACGAAACAAAGGAAAAAATAAATAGGATGGAGATAGAGAGAAAAGAGGAAATTAGAATAGATGGAAGAGAGAAGTATAAAAAAAAAAAACTCGAACTCATTAATGTCATTACAAAATAGTAAAATTATAGCTAGGGAAACAAGTTTAATGATGTTCACTTAATAGAAGCAAAGAGCTTATTACTCACCTTGCAACATGACATGATAATTTTACACCGCCAGAGTTAATCGAATGGCAGAGGCATATACCTCAGAATGAGTAGCGGGAAGGAAGAGCCACAGAAAAAAAAAAAAAAAATGTCAGAGCAAATGCTAAAAAAGGCGACTTCATTAGCTACGACAGCGGCTCGTTAATTAAGTTAACGGCAATTTCTTCCACCTAAGTCCCAAGATACTTCTTTTACCTTAATGAAGAAAAAAATTAATTAATTCTTGGCAGACAGAGGGCACGCGAACTGCATGAGACAACAATGAATGCTGAGGAACTATCCTCTCGAAGTACAATTAGGAAACGTGCCAGATGAAGGCATTGGTCTTCAGTGAAGTACTTTTCGAAACAAAAAGACTTATTTCTTGTAAAAGGTCTCGGACTAAAAGAAATGGGTTCTGTTAAGTTTAAACGTTAATGATTCGCTTAGAAATTGTTACATCCAAAATATATTTATGTTAGTAATAAAATCTCGAAAAGTATTCATTCTGGTGCTTACTCCTTCAATAATTCATTCTAAAAAAATCGCAAGGAAAAAATTCAATTAGTATTGAATTGAATTTTATTTTCTAATTATTATACAATTGTAGCTGTATTTAAATGTGCAAAAGTCAAAGAGGATGTTTTCCCAAAGTATTTTAATAAATTTATATAAACAAAGAGTAAGAGAGTTCCCTTAAATAATAGATCGGCTCATTTCTTATAATCAAAATAATTTGTTGAAGTGAAATGATGGAAAATTCATAATATTTTTAGTATTCTTCATAGGTTAATAGTTCCAATATCATGATATTTGAAATAATCAATCAGTTGTGAATTACAAATAATTGATTTTCCAGTTTGAATTGAATATACGATTGTTGATTGGCAAATTCTCTCTCTCTCTCTCACACACACATACACAGTAGAATTATCATGACTTACTTTATACTACGAATAGCCTACTATTGCATTTACAACAGCGGTTAGACGAAATGTGCGAGTAGAAGGTTACTGTAGAAATTTTACATCATTTTCATTTAGAATTTTTAAAGAACAACAATGCATCCTTTAAATCGGGAAAATTCTGAGGTTTGGAATTTTGCTGTTGATGAGCCAATCTAAATGATCTCATAGTTTTTCGTGGAGTTTTAAATCTTGGAAATTTGATGGCCATGGCTGTAAATGGAAGTTATTATCCTTCTCCTTGAACCGCTCACGGATAATTTTGACCACATCACATGTGGCATTGGCCTAATGAAAGGTTTCATCGTTGTCATTTAAGGGTGTAAATCATTGGTTATAATGTATAAGTATGCACGGTGACTGAGACAACATTCCACAGGAGTTAATAGTCCAAAGCATTCCAAGGAAACATTCCCCAGACCAATACACTGCATCATTCACCTTGTCAGCATCTTGATCAGCAATAGTGGAATTGCGCTGTTTGCCTTATCTCGGTGAATATACAAGCGTCTATTGACACAATACAGTGGGAAACGAGACTCATTTGAAAAACATCCAATTCACTATTTTATGGTCTTATATGCGAACTGCAATGCAAATTCATGAAAGTTTTTATGTTAAATGCTTCTGAATAAGGATCCTTTAGTCTGAAGTCAGTTGTAGAAGCCAGTTTACAATAACATGCGTTGCATAATTATCCGCATTAAATTTTTGTGTATTAGTGATACATTTAAGCTTTCACTGTATGGATGGTATCAAGTCGATTAGTTTTACCCAGGAATCGCAGTTGATACCGCTCTTATTAATTTCATGTAGTTCCCAACAGTTTGTGAGCCGGAACTAAAGATAAGGCTCATTTTTCCTTTTATTATATGGAAACACTATGGCACTACTAGAGCATTTCACGAAAGTGGTGGTTTCAAAATTGGTTAAGGTATCCGACTACCCTAAAATCATGATTTTTTTCAAAAAATGTCGTAACGTTGTTGGATACCTTAAGTACTTTTGGTACTTGTAATCAACGAGATTCAGCTAACAAATGTGTCTTTGGCTAAGATCGTGAGACCTGAAGCATATATCAAAGATATCGATGTGCTTCAGAAGCACGCGTACCCAAGAGCTGGCCTCCAAAAAGCTTATGTTATTACGAAAAAAGAAATTCTGAAAAGCACGGAAAACTTGTTTCGTACATTAAGAATAGTTATTCCAATAAGGCAGTGAATATACCAATGAATATTTCCTATTTAGTAAATTTCGAGGCGTTGAAAGAAAGAAATGTCTCTAGATAAAAATCATAACTCTTTCTAGTAAAAAGAAATTAGATATATTCTAGAAATAATAACTCATTATTTTGATGGTTTTTGTTTCCTACAATTTAAACACACATTCCAGATTCGTTCATTCCAGGATTGAAGAAAAAAAATGTTTTTTGACACTTCTCTTAACAATGTATACATAATTTTCTCAGAATAAATATTATGCATGTAATATATGAATATTTGTTTCAAATTTTACATTAATGTATGCGGGGAAAGTGCTTGCGTTACGAGGACCTCCCTAATAACTTCGTTATTAAGGAGGTTCATTATATGTAAATAATATTATGCATGTTAACTTATTGCTTTGTTGTGATCATTTACACTAGTTTCGGATATTTCTTATAGATAAATTGTTCGCATGAATAAGTAAATAAAGCTCATTTTATATGTTGACTATAGTCTGTATCTTGATCAGTTCACATTTAAATTTCTTGGGGGATCAATTTATAATGGCTGCATGTAATTAAGTTTTAAAAGATTTTCCTCCTCTCACTAAAACGTTTTGTTATAGATTCTGGTTAATATTAGACTTTTATTAGAATTATATTTTAAATGCTCCGTGAAGGGAATTTTCATATTTCAATGAAAATTACATACACTCAAGTGACAAAAGTTATGGGATACCTCCTAATATCGTATCGGACTACCTTCTGCTGGCAAGGTTCAACAACTCGACGTTACGTGGATTTAACAAGTCGTTAGAAGTCCCCAGAAGAAATATTGAACCATACTGCCTCAATGGCCGTTCATAATTGGGAAAGTGTAGAATTATGTGAGTGAACTGACTTTTCAATTATATCCCGTAAATCTTTATTGGGATTCATATTAGGTGGTCTAAGAAACCAAATTCTTAGCTGACACTGCCCAGAATATTGAACAATTGTGGGCCCGGTAATATGACGCATTGTCTTCTTTGTTGAGCTATTGTTATTTGGATGCATGAAGTTCATGAATGGCTGGAAAATGTCTCCAAGTTGCTGAATATAACCATTGCAGTCAGTAATCGGTTTAATTGGACCATAGGACCAGTACATTCCATGTAAAAACATTCCACACCATTGTGGAGCTACCACTATATTACATCAGAGGCATAATGTACACTACCGCATCCTCTGCATCATAGTGTGGGCAGAATTCTAGAGGGCCCAAAGCCTGACTGGCCCACCAAGTACATATTTCACCAATTGAGCCCAAAAGTTGATTTTGCAGTGGGACCCTAATATTTTGGCACTCTACTGACTTGCACAGTGCCTGGTGGTAAACTTGGGTTCATGGCTTCGCGTGGTCTGTGCCACACTTGAGCTCTGGAATCATGACTCATCTAACAAAGCAACAAAGCCATGGTTTTTCATTTGCCTAGGGTCCAACCAATATGATCATGTGCCCAAGAAAGGTACTTCCGGTGATTTCATTCTGCTAGAAAAGGCACTCGAGTTGATCTTTTGCTACCATAACCCATTAAAGCCAACTTTCACCGCATTGTCTTAACGAACATTCATCGTACACCCCACTTTTATTTCTGTAGTTATTTCACTCAGTTTTGCTTGTCTGTTAGCACTGACAATTTTACCTACACGTCGTTTGTTTGGGTCATTACGGGAAAGTGGGTGAACACTGTGTAGTCCACAGTAGGAGGTCTGTTTGAAATTATTTATTCTCGGACCACTCTTGACACTATAGGTCTCGGAATGTTGAATTTCCTAACGATTTCCGAAATGGAATGTTGCATGTGACTAGTTCCAATACCATTTTGCGTTCAAAGAGTCTGGCAATTTTCTCCGTGCTGTCATAATCACGCCAGATACCTTTTTACATGAATCAATTGAATACAAATAAAAACCTTACCAATCTATTACCTATTTGCACATTTTGTACGCACTAGTATCGTCATCTCTATATTTGCATATTGCTATTTCCCGCGACTTCAGTCCCTTCTCAGTAATATAAAACTTCACAACAATCAAATCGCACGAATCAAAGCAATAACTCCCTCTTCTCGAAAAAAGGCTTTAAAATGCAGATTTTAAGATTGAAATTTATAAATACTAACATTTAAATGAATATATCACGAAAAATATTAGCATAATTCATGTTTATAAATTTTTATTATATATTTCATTTCATTACCTTTATTTTTTTAAAAAAAAATGTACACGTGGAATTTTAAAAAAAAAGGAAATAAATTAATAGTTCAGTGCAAGCTTCATTGTACTGTATTTTTACAGAAAATAACTTGTAATAAATACATAAGAAATGGTTAAACATTTATAAAACGCTATCATCTATCATTGAAATATTGCAGACTATATAATTAAAATGCTGAAATCACTACTCGCAGCTTTTATCTGAAAGCGCACGTGATCATTAAACTTTGAAAACGATGGCGATGAGCATCTTTTTAATGTAATCATTTACTTTTATGGATATCCATATAGAAAACCTTCAAAACGATTGCTCTCATTTGTTATACAACGGCTGCAAGAGAGCGATTTTTTGAATGTTCTCAAATAAAGTGGTGTCGTAATGATTCCGTTTCTTGATAGGGTAAAGCACTGCAAAAATAAAATGGAAACTGCTCGTAATTGGAATGTTTTTGCCGTTATTTCTCTAGAAAAGTGGGTATAGTTTTATTCTAACGTCATGAAAAATAAATCATAATGAACGTATTAGGAGAGACATTTGAAATGTGCTGAATAGGAGTACGAATGGGAACATCATTATCTTTAATGTCATTTAATATCAAAGGGTATTCAAGTGCATTCCATTTCATTTAAGCGATGCATTTATTTTGCTCTTCATGAGTAATGAGTTGAAAATCATAAAATGGATCATTTCTCGGTCATTTTAATGATTATAAATGCACCAATTAGTAATATAAGGTATCTGCTTTAAAATAATTTATTCTGAAATTAAACATTGATATTTATGTTCGATAACACAAGGCAGCATGAATTTCGAATAAAGATGATGAATGTATTAGAGATTTAAAATTACCCTCATTTATGAGTTCTGAAAATAAAACAAAATATTTTTCATGGTTAAAAATATTGATTGGAAAATTTCTGTTTGAAAGAATATTAAACATAATTTTAGTACAGTAATACTGTTAACTGGGGGAAAGCGGGCTATTTAAAAAATAAGCGAAGTTGGTGAGGCACAGTAACATTAATATTCAGCTAGCAAATCTATATGCTTAAAAGAAAAAAAAATGTGTGTAGAATGTTTTTTAAAAATTATATGCAAAAAGTAAAGGCAAGATATGCATAATTTATTTTTAAAAGTAATTACATTTACATATTACTATATACTTATCTTTTCTTCTTGATTTTATTTCATTTACTGAGATTACTTCTGAAATGATTCAACATGAAAAAAATTTTATTACTTTAACTCATTGTATGGCCGGAAGTATCTGAAAAGCTCCTAAATAATTGGCAGGGGACGTAATTTGATGTATAATATAAAGTTATAGAAGTGTTGGTTGTTATTTGTCGAGCAAAATATTTATGTATTTGTAATACAATGAATAAGTGAACGCAGCTTAGTGACATAGATCTTGGCATTATATCAACATATCATATTGATAAGAAAATAGTTCGTGAAATTTCGGACACTCTACTGAAATCAAAATACGCAGTGAGAGATGTAATTTTGAAATTGAAACGTTGAGGCAGGGAAATTGTAGAAAACGAAGTGGTAGCCACAGAAAAAAATATTAGTGAACGTAGCCGTAGATCTTCGAAAAGAATTGTGAAAAAACCCGCAAGTTCTCATTAGTTGAAATCACTCAGTAATTCCAAAATTCATCAGGAGTTAGTGCTACGTAGCAGCAGGAATGTTCGTAGAGTTAAAACCCGTACTTTTCCCTGACCTGCAGCCTCACAAGCCAAATATCATTCTCCAGAATGCAAAGAGTAGATTTGAATGGGGCAAAGCTCAACACCTTTGGATTATGGACTTGTAAAAAAACGTTCTTTAAAGTGGTAATTCTAGCTTTACAATCTAGTGGTCCGATGAACGCGTTTGGGTTTGGTCGATAACCAAAGAGCGCTACTTAAATTATTGCTTTTTGACAACTGTAAAGTTTGGTGGTTGCAGCATCATGATGTAGATGTATTTTTAATTACATAAACTTATTCTCTAAGTTCCTCTGCTCAGAAGTATAGACTCTGAGAAATATATGAACAATTTGGAAAAAATGCTGTTCCCTCAACTCTATGGCAATATTTCGAGGTAGGCCCATTTCTCTTAACAACATGATAACTGCTCCATTCACACATCGTGATTTGTGCAAACAAGGTTTGACGATATGGGTGCTCAAAAATTAAAATTTCCATCTCAAAGCTCCGATCTGAATCTCATTGAACACTATCGGGACGAATTAGCAATGAACATGTAAATCATGTGTTCCAATGGCTCCACTTGAAAGTACTATAAAAGGAGGAAGCCAAAGGCTGCTTTTAAATATAAAAAATGTATTTTTCCTGTAGCAACCACCCCTTCTCCTGCAGACAACAAAGAATAAGAATAAACGGGCTTAGTGATTGGCCTGAGTGAAGATTCCTTTCCATCCCAGTCATCTAAACGTGAACCAAGCGTGATCTCTGTATCCTTGGAAAGGTAGTTTAAATTAGCCTTACTCTAAAGCAACAGCAAAATCACCATGAATGAATCACCATTAACACTACTGAACGAAATGGTAACTCGAATATTGAACACTAGAGGACTAGCACTATTGGATGAGAATGAACTACTCTCAAGGGGTCCGAGACATTCCACGACTAGTGATGTAGAAATGACAACAGTGCCCATGCCAGGCAGATCCACTATCTCATCGAGACACTACCTACGATGTCAATGGAAAATCTTCTAACCTACTGAAGATATATATTAATTGCAGTAATGGTTGGAAAAAAATCGCCAGAGAGTGTCGTTCAAAAGGACCATCAGCAATCAAAATATATTTCTCTAGAAAAGGAGAGTGGTTCTTTCTCTCGCAATTCTCAAACAGAAAACAACAGGAATAAAAGCGGTTAACGACTGGCCTGAGTAGACACTTCCTTTCGTTCGTCTCAATCATCTAGCGAGTGCAAAGAGTGTCCTCCAGACTCGAAGATGGTCAACAAATCAACAGCAGGGAATCAAGATCACCATGTAGACGACCCACTTCCAATCAGCTCTTTCCAAATGCTGCTATTAAACTTTAGTATGCCTCAAAGAAAATTATGTCAATTGAGCCCAATCCTGAATTTTATACAGGAAAACTTTAAAAGATTGTGGATTTTTCATCTTAAAAGTAACTCTTCGCTTTGAAATCAAACTTCAATGATACGAATACAAATTCGATGATCAAAAAAGAAATTGAGTAACCAA
>BMAV01018686.1:476-41029 GCA_019973955.1 Trichonephila inaurata madagascariensis | reverse complement strand
TTTGAAGAAACGTCAGAAGCCCAATCAGACAAAATTCTCCGGATTTTGGGAAAAGAATAAAAGAAAATACACAAACATAGAAAAGTTTCGTTCATCGCGGTTGCCGAATCAGCAAAAGTATTTACGCAAACAGAAATCAGAGCGGCGAGGAAAAGAACGAACAAAGAATTGTAGACTTTTGTCAATAGAACGTTTTCTGCTGTTCTTGCATGTCAAAGAGAAATTCTTTTGGAGGTGGAATTTTCTAGCAATATCTAACAAGCTCTATGTAGAGGATAGATGTACCTGTGTGTATTGGGTTTTTTTTCCCTTCTTATTTTACTCATTTGTAATTTTTTTTTTTTTACTTTTGATGGAAATTTATTCAAAAATATTAAAAATTGTAATTTTTTATTAGTAGATGAGGTTTTTATCCATATCTTTTTTATATCTATAAAATTTGAAGTTATATAACTCTATTTTTTATTAATAAATTCCAAATGAGATATAACTTAATAGTTTTAGTTTTATTGTACATAGATACTCACAAAATTTGAAGAAAGAACTAAAATCCTTAATTTATGTAGATGAAAAATGAACAGAACCTCATTTAGACATACATATACAAGGTGCTCCATAAATAGTACCCAAACTTTGAACAGCTAGATTCCTCGTTTAGAGTGAATAAAAAATGCCCAAAGAACTGTTCATGCACGATCCATAGTTTACGCGAAAGATACTGTTAGTGATGATGCAGGGAGGCTCATGATGGGGGGCTCTAGCACTTTTCTGTGTTCCCGTACGTGATTGGCTGGATATGGCGCACTCCCACCGCTGGATTGAACATGAGCGTCCGGTTAAGAGATCGTCATGATTACCAGATATTGCATCGTTGAAATTTTTTCCCTATGGGGAAATCTCAAGAAATCGGCGTATTGATATGTAATGACTACTAAAACAGGTTTAGTTGCTTGCCTACATACTGGTTATACTTCAGTGGACAGTACAGCTGCGACGTTTGAACTCATCCATTCCTCGGCCAGATCAAACCTGCTTTTATATACACGGAGGACACTTTGGACATTTTCTGCTATAGATATTTGAAAATACTGCTGTCGACGTGTCTAATAAGGTTGTGACGTCATACTTTGTTTTTCGCATTTTTCTCGTAAATTAGGGATCGTGTGTACAGTTAAAGCTCTGGGAATTTTTTTATGTACTCCCAACGAGAAATCTAGCTGTGTAGAGTTTAGTTGCAATTTTAGGGCACCCTATATGTACGTAATTAATGTATAACACAAATGAACATTTGCAAACAATTATCTAATGATCACCGTTGTGCTTCACATTTATAATTTACTCTAATATTACCTACTAATTCATGAATTTTCCTTACTCGATACACTATGTTGAAACGACGCTGAACTGTACCTCTGAGCTGCTTAAAATCACGGAAGAGCTACATAGGCAGATTTTATCTCATGTAATTACAAATCAGACAAAAACACGCCCACACGCGCACTCACATAGACATATCTATACAAATATTTTTTTTGACATCTCATACACACATAATTGCATTTATTTTTAATCATTTTAAAATTTTAGCTTATTTTTAAATTTAAATTGACCCATACGTTTCTCGTGAATATTAAAAAAAAAATCATCTTTTCGAAAATTCTTCTGTTGCCTTTTTTCCGTGAATAAAACACATGTGTATATGGTAGCTTCCACTCTTACAGTAACAGATAATTAAAAATTACCACCAGTCCATTCTACTCCTAAACATGCTTCATTTTCCGAACCATTACAGTCATGAAAGTGACATCTTAATTACCTGCAGCAAAATGTAACCGGGGTAACCTAGTGGTTATGGTCATGAACCCGTGGCCAAAGTGTATGGCGAGTTCGATTATTAGTGCAACTGAAGATCCTCCGTGTAAAGGAGTTCGATGCATTTTAAATCTCTTGAGGCTCAATGTCCTCCCATTGGTGTGGTAGTTAGGAGAGGAAGGTGCCAGCTCACAGGTGTCGTCCTCATCATTTTATCGAGGTTCAAATTTACGAGGTCCGACTTCAGTAGCCCTAGTGTTTCGCTACAGAGTGCAGCGTTAATATAAGTGTCACTCACCGCAGCAAAATAATTTTGTTATTGTACATGTTTGAACCTGTAATATTTTTTACTTGTGTAACTTTTACATATTTCTATGAATCCTGAGAAACGTATTATCATAATCGTGAAATAAAAGTCACGCACATGTAGCTAATATATTCACATCTTACAGAATTAATTATAATTCTTATGTTTATTTTAATAATAATATATTTTCAAATTGTATCAATAGGGCATAATCCTCATAGGTTTCATTACTATTTACTTTCCTTAACAAAGCTGAGTAAAATGCCTAAAGCTCATAAAAACTGTCATGGTTCAACGTTCCTACGCTGTTGTGGCGTGGAAGTTTAATGAAGATACTAATTCAGATGCTGTTTTTATTTCTTGATGTTTCTTCAAAATTACGAGGTCTTTTGCCAATAACCTCTGTGGTTTTTGGAAATGCAACTTAAATTATACATCAATCAGTGAACCTTCTAATATCTTCGAACCCTGATTTAACGAAACTCTATTTAACGAATTTCGCAATTTAATGAATTTTTACTTTTCTCAATTAAAATTAAGGCACCCCCTAATAACAAATAATATAAATTCCGAAATATATAATGAATTAATTCAGCAGTTGGAAATTTTTTTTTTGTTATTAATTTGTATTAGAAAAAATTGAATTGTTTTTGTTACACATGACATATTTTTTTGTCCGGAACAGAAAAAGACTTTACTTGTTATCATAAAATTTCAACGGGAGAGGGTAAAAACCGTCATTTGACTCTACAGGTGCAGATGAGTCATGAGTGTAACCTATCATGTGAGTCTTGAGTAGGACAAAAAACTCCTCTTGTCTCATCCCAATCCACAACTCAGTGGATATTTTATTGATCATGATACATCTGATGATGAATTGCCTATCTGTGCAACTGAAGTTAAAGAAATTGCTGATTTGTCGGATCTAATGAATAGCAATTCTAATGCAAAAATTTCATAATTAAACTCCTATCAAAACTGTTATATTTCCTAATGTTTTACATTGTGTGTGTGGATTCTGTAAAAATTCATCTCTCTCTTATGCAACACGATGTAAACGATGTAGTATATTTTTCTGTGCATAGAGTCGAAAAAGAGCTGTTTCGAGTCAGTAATAAAAAGATTTTCAAACATCTAGTGGTCAGTACTTTAAACTTTCCAATTAAGTGGTGAGTAAAAATTCACAAATATTATTTTTAGCTGTTGAATAAAAAGTGTATAATTTCTAGCTATGGATATTTTTTTGTGTAGTTGCTCATAGAATTTCCAAAGGATAATTGCCAAAAATTAATATTTTGTTGGGACCCCGCTATAAGGAATAATCCCGAATTGACTAAAAAAATTTAGTCCCAATGTATTAATTAAATAGGGGTCCAACTGTGTTTTAAGTATGCATTACTGGTCCTTCGATTTCTTTCCTTATAAATTCAGTTTAATTTTATATATATAAGATTTAAATTTTGATTAATGTGAACTTCTGTGATTCTTCGTTTGGATCAATAGAACCTATTTGAAATTCTCTGTATCATTAAAATGTTTTGCTAAAACTGGGCAAAAATTTTTTTGTGTTTAACTTATTTAATTTGTTTCGCTTTATTATTTTTGATCTATTAATAACAAGATAAACTGATGCACTTTTATCCTTCATTTTAAAACAAAATATATTCAATTCTTGCTAAAAATATATGAGTTCTTTGAAAGAGATTAAAAAATTAATAATTGTGAGTAACTTCTTGTATATAAAAAAATATAATTTAATGTAGTTTTTGTGATTTAAATATATCATTTTATTACGTTCGCTGAAACATTTTGAGATGATTATAATAATACAGCAGCAGAAGCGTAACCATAAAGAATATTTTAAGGAAATGAATTAATTTTTTTTTAATAGGTTTGAGAAAAATTGTTTTTTACTCATTATTTGAATAATAATACAAATATTTCCGAACTTGAAGTACAACAATTATTTCAACAATTTAAATTCCATTAATTCATTAATTAAACTGGATTTTTTGCTCAATTTTTTTAATGTTATGAATTAAAAATAATGTTTTTTTCCCTTCAACAAAAACATTTAACATTTTTAATAGCTAGTGTAAGTAAAAAAAATTAGAAAAATCCATTGGTCATGAAAAAAAGGAAGAATGCCTTCACCTCTTAACATTTATTATGTATTCTATAGCCAAGAGAATTAAAATTAAACTTTAATTGCGCTCCAAACAGAACGCCTACGGATTACTTTTCTGCTTAGTATTTGGTTGATTTCTTAAGCATTCACTTTTTCGAGCTATTAATTATTTCCTCTTGCTTTTAAGGATGGTAATTGCACCAGTACTTTAAAAAATAAAACACTTGAATTTATTTTTAACTGATGGAACTTTTTTAAGTTGCGCTAATATATATATTTCTTTTTCTTTTTTTTAATGAATTACTAATTCTCAGGGCTCTAAGAAAAATCTGAGGCTTTAAGAATTTTGTTGTATTAAAAATTCCTTGTTTTAACGAGTATAAAAAACGAAACAAAAAACGTAACTGCTAAGTGAATGAATATTAATAAGCAAGAGCAGCAGTTAAACGTATGGTATTGGAATTTCAAGAAAAAAATATTTTTCTGTAATGAGATACAATGTGTACATTTTAGTTGCAAAAGGTTCTATCAGCAATTTAAACATCAAAAATGTTTTGTGTAAACTTACTAAAAAGGGAATTTTTATTTCAATTTAATTTTTAAAAAAAAACATGATATGTATATAGTGCGATTACTTAAGTTAAAGTAAGCCTTCAATATTAAAGTTTAAAATATTTTAAAACCTGATTAATTTAAATAAAATAATCGGAATTCAAATACATATTTAAAAGTTAATTATAATGTTTCATTATGTGTATACTTTATATTAATAAGAACAATTAGATAATTGAAACTGATAAACGCTTATGAAAAGTTTCTCGGTTTTATTGACTACATTTATTAAGCTTTTAAGGAAAAACCACGAAAAGATCAGAATCACTTTCATTTTAAAAATTTGAAATTCAGAACATGAAGATTATTATGTATCTATAGAAAAAAAATTCTGTTATATATAGAGTTCAAAATATTTACAGAATGTCATCAAACCTTCCTATCATTTTGTTTTAGTCCGTGTTTCTAAAAATGAATTTAGAGAATAATCATAAAAGTTAAATATAATGACCAAAGAAATTTATATCTTAAAATTTTGAATACGTGACGTAATATGTCTCAATAAATTAGATCACGTCACATATTCTGAACTCTATTTGCTAAACTTAAATATTAAGGAGAAAATAAGTAAAATTGTATTAACTATTTTGGTGTATTGATAAAATCAATTCATAAAAAGTCGAAAAAATATTAGCATTCCTGGTGATAAGGATGTTGTGAAGGTAAAATTCCGCTATTCTTTTTTATGATTTCTAGGAGTAACTATCCCACATTTTAAAAATTAATCATAAAATAAATAAATAACTGTTCTTGAGAATGCTTTTATTTTGTGTCATTCTGTGTGATTTTTATTACTTTCTTTATATAACACTATATTTTTAAAATTACATATTATATCAGAATAATGTTAAAACATTATATTTTTTCTTTCTAAATTTCTTACCAGGCTGTAATTCTGAGAGATTTAACACATCAGCTCCTCTGTACAATGAGTTTAATGGACTGGAGTATATGGGTCGACTGAAACATCGATAACATAATCATTCGTCTACCATGGCCATAATCTTCACGATAGTAAATCTGTTGGGAGAATGGATATAAAAATTCTCTGAAATTTAATATAAAGAATTATATGTTCAATGTATATAAAAAAAATTGAATGTTTTGAATTGTTTTAAAGACCTTAAAGATAAAACTTTTTTGTCGATTTGCTCACACATAACTATGATCTACTAAATTATATCGTTCTTTAGGGCTCATTAGTGCTTTAAACCTGTTAAATGTCTATAGTGTTAAATTATAAAAACAAATTATAATTACATAACAGTTGAAATGATATAAAACAAGATATGAAGGCAGATGAATCATTGTATATTGAAAAACTCTGGTATAATCAGTGGCACGGAGACGGAGAACATTTGGGCCCCCCTGAAAAGTCAGGTTTGGAGTCCACAAATTGGCTTTTACAAAAAGTAGATACTTGGCGGCAGTCAGACTTTGAGCCCCCTAGAACCCTGACACCCCCTGCGATGCTGGGGTGTACGCTGCGCTACTGGGAATAATTATTTCTTCTAATCAAGAACTGCATTAATAGTTGAGGATAAGGAATCTCTTTGCAGTTACTGTATTCATAAAAATATGTTATAAATATTCAATATTTATATATAAGATTTGCACATATTAAATGAGGTCATATTCAATTGCGTCAGAATGATTGCAACTATAGAAGGGACACCAAACAGGGATACGAAGGAAGGCAGAAAGTGTACACTTAATTCGATGTTTAACGGTAACACCCGTTAGTGGTAGAGGAAATTAATCTAAAGTAAAGTCGTGCCACAAAAGAATGCGTCCAGATGGGAAAAATGTGCGGTAGTAAGGTTTCTGATTGCAGGAGATTAGTTTATAATGCGGAGATTTGTCGACAAATAATGGCAGTCTATGGGGAGGACTGTTTAAGTCGTACGTCTTAGGAAAAGTTGTCATAAAAATTTTCGAGAAGGGCAGCAATCGATATTGGATTTCCATGACAATGTTGACCCACACGTCTCCCGTTAATCCATGGCAAATTAAAAAAATTCCTTTGGAGAATGTTAGAACACCCACTGTAGAGATCATATTTATCACCTTGTCACTTCTAAACCTTTAGGCTAAAATAAGAAAGAAAGAAGAAAATATTACGAAGAAGAAAGAAAATATTACGTTCCTACATGGACGATGAAGTGGAGGAAGCTGGGCAGTACTTCCTCAAGAATCAACCACGTTCTTCCTAGAGTGAAGACATAGACCTGTTGCCGAAAAGATGGGACCTGTGTTTACAATCCTCAAAGCAATTTCTCTAGATTTCCAATAAAATAATTATTTTTATTGTACATATCCACTTTTCATTTAGGCAACACATTTATTAAAAATTTTTAGAATTAATTGATTTTTGGTCGGTTTAGAGTAGAATGTCGTGAAATTCGTCAAAATTTCGTTAAGGGCCTTGTTTGCTTAATGACTGTTGTATTGAATGTATTTAATATTTCAGTAAAAAGAAAAAAATTCCATTTATGGTAAAAAAAAAGAAGTTTGGATTGGATTTGAAGGTAAATAGAATTTCGCGCGCGCGCGCTTCCCCATATATATTGAAGAAAATGCCTAATTTATAATCTGCTCAGATCTCTTATGAATATTTGAAAAAAACTGAAGAAATAACATTTGAAAACTCCTTTTGGGTACAAGTGTCACCCAAAGAAACATGCAAAAATTTCAATACTTCTGTCTTTTGAGCTTTAATTTTTGTTCTAGAAATGAAGTTGAATCTTTAAATCACATTTATCGACGTAGAATTTAGCGCGCGCGATGGACTCCGAAACTACTCAACCGATTCTAACTTAATTTTGTATATTGTATGTCATTTTGTCCAACTTAAAATATAGGATAGTTTTTATCTCAGTTTTTGACGACATTATTCACCGAAAGACCGAAATGCCCCTTTCCAGCGACTGAGCTTGCCAGTTGAGGGGACCCGAACCCCGGTTGCGTCTAGGCGTTGGAAAAAAGAAACTCCCATAAATTTGCAGGATATTACCAGAATTAGGGACTTGAAAGGAATGGCTTCGTCCCGGTTACGAATTTTAATTCCCCCTAGCAACTGAATTTGCAAGTGCTGGGCCGTCGAAATTACAGTCCCATATGCATTTCGGAGCGGGGAATGAGAATTAGAAATTAGATTTTAGAAGTTTTGGTTACTTAACAGAATAATGTCGGAAGACTGTAATATGCACAGACAATGGTGTCGATCTAACTTGCAAACGTAGGGATGCAAAAAGTAAATCTCTGACGTATTTTTAGACGGCAGATCCAAATATTCAATTCAATTCTATAAATTCCGGTTACTATGTCAAATAATGCCAGACGACCGTATTTTAAGCGAACAATGGTAGAGGCTTACCTTAAAATTCTTGGAGTGTGCAGAGTACACCCCAGGTGTGTTTCTAGTTGGAGAACAAGAATTTTGAAATCGCACTATAGAAACTTCAGTAACTTTCCTGGATAATGGTGGACGATAGTACTACCCCTTCCCCTACAGTGACGGAACTTGCTGGAGCAGGGGCGCAAAAAGTAAGCTCCAAGTGCATCTAGGGATGGGGAACGAGCATCTGGATTCGGATTTCAGAAACTTCCTTAATTTTGCTGGATATTGCCGGAATGAGGTCAAATGATTTGCGTTCGAGTCCCGCGTCCGTATTTTTTTCTCTATAGCCACTAAACTAGCAGGCACAACCTTGTGAAAATACTATCAACAGAAAATTGCATTATGAATTGTATCTTTGGGCATTGCTGCCATTTAGTTAAATGTTGGACAACGGCACATTCAGAATTCCAGCTGACGTTTGACAATTATGAAAAACCAGACACAATGTGTGAAATTAACAAAAAACGAAATGGCTGCAGGATTGCAAAGAAAATCAATCATAATCTGCAATGAGTGACCCATAAACACTCACTCGAAGTTTTACTCATAACTTTATAGGATTTAAACGGCAACGAGAAAATATTCGATGGCGCTATCCTATTACTGTCTTGTGGTTTCCGACGGACTTCGCAAGTCGTTCCTTGCTCTACTTTTGCTCACGAGATTGATGTAAGTTTAAAGCAATTGTTTTCATGGGGAAAAGTTGAAACAGTTTTATTGATCATAAACACGCAAGTTCAATTGCAAGATGATCAATCGGTGCAAATATTTTCTAACCAACTGCTGGATATTGGAAACAGTGAAGTACAACTGCATCAAAATACACAATGTATCAAATTGCCAGACAAATAGGGAATTGATAGTGCCTTTCCGGATGTACTATATAATTATCTAGGTAATCTCTGGCTCTGTAATCCTGTTACTTAGATAGAAAAAAATGTTGATGTTGACAAAATAAACTTCCAGATACAGAGGTGTTGCTAGTTGATCTAATGCCTTTTAAATCAATCGACACTATTTTTGATGAAAACGAAACTAAAAATTTTGAATTCCCTAGATATACTAGGAATGCCACCTCACAGTCTTCAGTTGAAGATTAAGTCATTGGCTATTCAGCTGCTTAACTTAAATCCGTCTAGATTATGTAACATTAGGTCACCAAAAGAATTACCGAGAATCTTCTTGAAGTAACGATTTTTAATGTAAGGTTTAAATGAGAAATCGTACTGTTGCCACGTATTCCACTGATATCGTCAGAATCTTCAATACCATTCAAAAGTCATCAATTCCGAATTGTTTAGGCCTTCGTGATGATCATAAAAAATCTCAAAGCTAAACAATATCCATTTAGTGCTTGGCCTTAGAAAATCCATGTTTATTGCATGGACAACAACATATATGTTGCATGCTTACGTGTGAGGAAACCATCGAATCTAATTCCGTAAGCAAAAGACAAGTTACCAGAAACTATTTTGCACCTATTAGCGATTAATTATACTAAAATTATTTATTGCTATAATTTAGAATAATAATAATTAAAATTGCTAAAATTCAACGTTATTTGCCGCCATAAAATTAAGTCTTCATATATTGTTACTTAACAACGTAAGTAGTTCATGCATTATATTATACTCAAATAGGAAATGAATAAAGTTTAACATTAAATACATTTTATTGTTTTATACTTAATTTCATCTCTCCGGAATTGTAAACGAATATTAATTTGACTGCATTGAATAATATTAAATATAATAATATTAAATCAACGTATTAAAACAAAACCACAGCAAGGCGTGGACGGGGGTCTCAGCTAGTATATATATGTATATAATATTTCTAGTGATGGCCATTCAAAATACAACTCCAAGAAAAAAATTATCACACAAAGTGAAATTTACTAAAGAGATAACACGAGCAATGAAGGTGAAATGATTGAAATGAGTCTACTGTGAGAATAGAAGTTAAAATCAGGATTGAATCTGACATTCACGGCTAGCAGTATAACCATCCATACAAGTCTTGGTATTTAATGAAAGAGGCTTTGAATGTCTTGTTGGAATGTGATAGTCCCTTCTGGTTCAACAACGGGTCATTTATGCTACGTCAGTCGATTTTCAATAATCGATCAGATGTGTTTGTTAGGCTATAGATTGAAATAATAGGCAGATCAAGGCAGTAGCACAATCTGGCGAATGAAAAAGACTTCAACATTACGTGCCACGTATAGTTGTGTTTTTTTAATAATATGACCGTAAGTAAGATCTATAGGTGAAGTATGACTACAAATATCCTATTTTAGGAGAGATAAAGATAGCTTGTCACTAAATTGGCAATGTGTACAAGGGTGAGAGTGTGGAATCCAATACCAATAGAGGGTGCAATACTAATATGGCGAAGCATAAGACAACAGCTATGGAATTTCTCTCTACGTTGTCTACAGACTGTAATCTAACCATTAAGATCGTTGTAGAGAGATATTCTTCTTGTACACACCGTTTAGCATAACATTGCTCATGCAGACGCCTGTAAGTTTGAGATAAAGATAATCGTAGTAATGACTGAACTTCGGACATTTCACTGTGCTGTAAACGACTTCGAAAGGAATGGGCGTCGAATGTTGTGAAAAACAGTATTTGTTGGGTTCCTGATGTGGCAGAGCGATCTATTACTGCCATACATAGAATATGACAAAAAAACAAAAAAAAAACAAAGAAAAAATTATTGTAGAGTAATGGCATTTGGACAATGTAATTGTCTAGTTAGCATGCTTAATTGATTAAGTTTTCAAGATCACAGGTTAATTTAAGCTCAAGAAAATGCATTTCATATGTCAATTGCTGTTACATCAATAGGCGGTGTAACCTCCAGAGTTTTGACTGCAAGCGTGCATACAATTCGTCACACAGGTGTCGAATGTCCCTTTGTGGTATGGAGTTCTATGCTTGTTGTACTTTTTGTGTCAATATTCGGATTGTCAGTGCTGGCTGTGGATCATTCTAGAGTTTTTATAAAATGATATCAATACATAAAGAATTGGAGATAGATCTGGGGATCTCGCAGGTCAAAGTGACATATCAACACTCTGTAGAGCACGTTGTGTAACAACAGTGGTATTAGTGTGAGCGTTATACTGTTGGGAAACTCCTCCTTGAATGCTGTTCATGAATGGTAGTACTATACGTTGAATTACCAGGTTGACATACAAATTTACAGTCAGTGTGTTTGGCATAACCACAAGAGTGCTCCTACTGTCATAGAAAATTGCTTCCCAGACCATAACTCCATGTGTAGTTCCAGTGCGTCTTGGTAACATATGATTTGGTTGCACTCAAAATACGGTCATTACTGGCCCCAAGGCATAACCTGCGTTCCTCAGAAAACACAACAGATCTCCACTCCGTCCTCCAACTAACTCTGGATTGACACCACTGGCGTCGAAAACGGTAATGGCTTGGAGTCAATGAAATACAAGCAATTGGACACCTGGCTTAGAGTTGATTTTGAAATAATCTATGGCTCGAATTTCTGCCGTAGTCTCAGTACGAAACACCACAGCCGTGTACCTAATACGGCGGTCATCCCTTTCAATAGTTTTATGTGGCCGCCTGGAACCCGGTCTTCTTGAGACAGTATCATCCCTTGACCACTTCTCCCCAAATTCCTGCACAGTTAATACATTCTAGCAATGTCTTTCTTCAATATTCCGGGAAGAAAATCCAACTTCTCGTAGCTTTAGTACACGACCTCGTTTAAGGTATCGGACTAAGTTCGGAACCATGATTTTAAAAAAGCACATGAATGAATAATTTTCATGATATTTAGTTTCACTTAGATTAAAATACATGTATAAAATTGTTTTAAGAACAGTGTGACAAAAAGAATTATTTAAATACAATACTTTGGCAAAAAATTAACTTAGAATAACCTTTTTACAAAACGTTGTCCTTTTATAAAAATTGCTTCTATAATAATAATATTTTGTGTGTGTGTGTGTGCTTATATAAAGTAAAGACTTCTCTAGAGAGTCTGAACTAGAAATTTTGAAAAATTAATATTTTCAGAGTTACCCCCCATTGAAATATAATTATCGGCGTTTTTTCTTAAGACTTCTATCCTCTGTTGTAGTAAAATATGGATAAATCCACTTCTAAGTTATATATTTAAAAAAATTCTCTCTCTCTAGTTCAGTCTCTGTACAGAGGTCTGAGATATGTACAAGCAAAATATTATTATAATGGAAGCATTTTTCATAAAAGGAGAATGTTTTGAAAATTGGTCATTCTATGTTCATTTTTTGTCAAAATATTGTAAAATATTTTTTTACTGCAATAATATTCTTAAAACAATTTCATAGCATGCATTCTAATCCAAGTGACACTAAATATCATAAATATTATCCATTTAAAAGCTTTTGCAAAACCCCGGTTCCAAACGTAGTCGGATACCTTAAACTCCGTGAGCTGTTGATAATGGCTTCTTCATCTTCTTAAAGACATTCATGGCTAACATCAACTCAATACGTCAAATTTCGCAGACAAGTAACACTCACGTATTTTACCACATGCATTTAAAGCATCTCTGATTTACAAATTCTGAGTGGCGCTTCTTGAGCTATACTTAAGCACGGAGCTCGGAATTCGAATCGATGTCATCTCTCAGATGTATCTAATACGCCTACCAAATTTCGTTTATCTAACACAAGTCTTTCTTGATGTTGGGAATTTTATTCCTGTCAGTGTACCTGTTATCATATGTACGAAAGAGGCGATATTTGTTTTCTGGGAAGGCTAATCGTATTTTCTACAGGCCATAATTCTTTTTCGGTTGAACTCAGAAACATTCTTAAATGACATTCATATTTTTCTTCCATGTTATAATAAAGCTGCTCATGCAACATGCATAAGAAAGAAATTATGGTCCTTATAAACGACACTCTTCTTCTGTACATGGAATTCATTGTTAGTTCTACAGGAATCCATGGTGTGGATTTACCATTAAATTCACTTACATATCCTATCAAATGTTTCATTCGATGAAAATGTCATACGGTTTGGTTGTTTCTTTCATGGTTTTGAGTGGCCAGTGGTGTATTCCAGATGATTCAAGAATATAATTCCTATATATGTATGGAAAAAGGCTTTATTTCAGCGTTTCTCAAACTGTGGGGCGCGCCCCCTAGAGGGGAGTGATAACTTTAGGAAGGGGGCGAGAGCATATTGAAAAATCGAAAGCAAGAGATTATTTTTTAAAAAAAAGTATTAATTTACTGAAAGTTAGCAAACGAAATATACATTCTGATACAATACAAAATAAAATACAAATTTATGCTGATATAAAACACTTATAAAATACATTGCGCAGTATACTGTGATACATTTATAATTAATTTAGCAATACTAAGTTAAGAACAAGTTTAATAATTTTCAGTGACCCCAATGGGCTTGTCATACATTAAATTATATACAAAAATTAACACTTATCTTAATAATTTGTACGGTTTCATAATTTACCCCTTAACGTCCAATTAAAAGTTACGCGATTCGCTCTCCAATGCCACCTTTTCTTAACACATAGACGAGTACATGTGGTGCATTGGGGGAGGGAAAAGTAATAAATAATCCCATTCTTTGAAATAAGTAAATCCTTCGCAAACACTCTCAAGGTCTTATTGCATTCCAAATCCTTCGGAAAAATTTTATGGATAGTAGTACAGAGAAAAGATCGTGCTTCGCGGAAAGACGTATATATACGTCCAGGACAATTTAAGTTTTGGCTGAGTGAGACATTTATATACGCCGGTGGTACTTAAGAGGTTAAAGTCGTATTGCAGCTTTAGTGTCAAAGTATAGCATTTTGAATTCAGTAGATTATATTTATGTGCAGGGGGGGCGATGAAAATTATGATTGGATATTGGGTCGCAAGTATTGAAACTTTGAGAAGCACTGCTTTATTTATTATTCACTATTCAAGCATAAATTTAAATTATGTATTCTTGAAAAATGGTAAAGTTTCAAAAAAATCTCTTAGTTATTTAAGGGGACACAGCACGATTCAATTGACAAAAATTAATCAAAAAATCAAATCTGTAACCCCCCGTTATTTAGACTCTTCCATATTAACAGTAAAGAGACTTTCGCGCCCTCTAGCGAACAGAACAATCTTCAGTGACGGCCAAGTTTCGGAACTGTAAGGAAGTATGAGCATGCGCTCCGATCCCTTTCAACTCTATGTCAACTGTTAGTTCTCTAGTTATGTATGTAAATATGTTTGTTTTGTCTAATAAACGTGTTTTAATAACTAGTGGACTTAGTAAATAACCCCTTCTCCGTCTGTCCCTTATCATTTGGTGCCCACCACGTCATAAATCTAATTTTTGCAGCCTAAATTATTTGTAATGTACTTTTCTATAACCTCACAAAATTTGATAGCTCTAAACTTAAAAAATGCAGAATTATGATAGCTTTTACGTTCTTTTTTATCCACACCCCTATGGCAAATCAAAACTTTAAACTTACTTATCACAGAAAGATAAAATAACTAGTTAGTCTTCATTTAAAATGCTAAGGCTTTTTTTTCTATTGCCCCTTAATGCTTTGATTTTTTTTACCTATTGCTAATAGTACATGGAACAAAAGTTGGTATGCATTTTTGAATCAAAGCAATACTTGTTTTTTTAAAAAGAACTCAGAATTTATATAGTTTTTAAGGAATTTTCAATAAGCATTAATAAAAAGAACTACTGTACAAATACTAATCATGTTATCGCAAACCCCATACCAACATTTGTTATACCTAGTTGGATGTACTTGTAAATCAAATTTCATGCGTATAAGTAAATTTTTGTTGGAGGGGTAGCATTTTAAAATCAGTTCACAACTTTTAAGTTTTTCCTTTAAAAAATTAAATGGCTAGCTTTTTATGAAATTTTGAGCATAAAATCTGTTTTATATAGTATACACAAATAGGAGACGACCAAAAAAAAATTTTGAAAATCCTTAAATTAAAAAATTTTGCGTAAATCGTATCATGTCCCTTTAAAAACATTTTGAAATATTCCTTATAATATACACTGCTGGCCACCGTAAATGCAACACCAAAAAAGACAAGAGATAGCGCAACAAAATTTATTTTGTAGATAACATGTTGACCAAGTATCAAATGATTAAATTTATAAACTTCTGTGAAGTGTAGTTCCTGCCAGAATCAGTAGCCAGAGTAGCCGCCATTGTTGGACATCACCGCTGCCACACGCCTCGGCATTGATTCAGAGACTTTGAATGTGTTCTTGGGGTACAGCAGACCAAGCAGCTTCCACACGTTGCCAGAGTTGATCTGGTGTGGCAGCTGGGGGTGTAATCTGGGTCAATCATTGAGCAACCATGGAGCACATGTTTTCTATCGGCGAAAGATCCGGAGAGTTAGTCGGCCAGGGAAGCAACTCAATTTGGTGATTGCCGAAGAACCTTTGGTCAATGCGTGCCACGTGTGATCGCGTATTTTCATGTTGAAATATATGGCTGTGTCCAAGCCCAGAAGGTAAGGAAGGACAACTGGCCCCAACAACTCGGAGATGCAGTGCTGGATATTTAGAGTACTGGCAATGCGTACTAGAGGAGTGTGCGAGAGTGATATCCAATACCGCCCCATACCATAATACCCAATGCACGACCAGTGTGGCGGTGCATAAAGCAGCTGTTCAGTATCCTCTCTCCACGGTGTCTCCAGACTCGAATCCGACCATCGTGGTGTTGCAGATACATGCGTGACTCGTCAGTAAAGACAACTTCATTCCATTTTGCCGCCCACATCCTTCTTTCATCGCACCATTGGCGGCGGAGACGTCTGTGGTTCTACGTCAAGGGTAGACCAAGCAATGGACGTCTTGCGGACAGACCACTCTGCTGTAAACGGCGTCGAATGGTACGCGGAGACACTGAATGATGCGTTACAGACTCAATGTGCTGTGCTACGGTTCGTGATGTGACTGAACGATCCGTCACTGCCATGCGTAAAATTTGCCTGTCCTCACGAGAAGTGATGCACTGAGGTGGATGCGATCGATCACGTCATTCCGTCGTACCCTCCTGCATCCAGTGGTCACATATCCGCATTACAGTTGTTTAGGTTTGTCCAACACGACTACCGATTTGCCTGAAAGATAATCCATAATCTATGTAGGCCACTATCCTTCCTCTGACGAACTCGGATACTTGATCAAAATCTCATCGCTGTTTTCTACGAGACATAACTGATCGTTTTTTGAAAAAGACCACAAGAAAAACACAATTGCCGAACTTGAAATCGTCGAAATTTCCAAGCCTTAAATAACGCTTTGAGGTGGCGCCACAGGCGCGCGTGATGTGTCTCTGCGCTGAAATTCTAATCATTTGCATATCTCACCTCCGCTAATGCATATTGTATATTTCATGTTATTTGCATGCTTCCTTCAGGGTGTTGCATTTACGGTGGCCAGCAGTGTAGTTTCTGAAATAAAAACATAATGCATAGATGGAAGGGTTTTCTGTCTAATATAAGTATATTTTAAAAATTTTGATCAAACTACTAAAAATTTTCAATAAAAAAAACATCTCCTAACCGATGTATGGAAGGAAAAACGCCTTTTACATCAGCTTCATACAAGTATTTCAATTAAAGAAATTCACTTAAACCTTTACTTTTCGAGCAAGACACAATTACTTTAATTGAATCGAAATCCTTAGCCTCTTCCAGAAATAATATAACTTTAAATTATTTTAAATTGGTTCTTAATTGATTCATTCCAACTCTCGTTCCTAATTTCCAACTTACTTTTTAAATTAAGACTTCAAAAGTACTGGCTTTCTTCCGAAAGAGTTTAAAAGCATTACTTCGCACATCTTTTTCAGACCATCCTCTTTTAGCGATAATTATTTTCAGCTTTGTAAAGCCAATCGCATCTGGCAACGTCAGGTCTCGATAAGATTAAAGGGCATTAACGGGAGAAGTGATTAGGAAATTACCTTGGAAACAATTAGATGTAAGTGTGTTGGATGGAAATAGATTTAATGGAAAATTATACGATAAATATTTAATTGAAGAAAGCATTACGCTAGTTTTGTGGAACAGAATTGAATTTCTTAAAAGCCATCGACACGAATATGAATACATGAATTTTCGTTATTAAGTTCTGTAAACATTTCATCTCCATTTAGCATTAATATAAGACTTTGAGGAACTTTTATGCTATCTCAAATATCAATACAATTTTGAGCTTTCTATGGTTATTTCATGCCAAAACATGCATTTCCGTTTCTCTCTTAACACTTAGACAAACCAGCATTCGTCATTAATTACTACGTAAACAATAATATTTTTATGAAGTACTTAAAATATCATGTTTTATCCCTACCCATTATTTCTACAAATTATGAAAATATTTAATTGGTATTTAAATGGTTTTTAAAATGTATGCAATTTAAAATTAATTAACAATGCTTTTTCAAGCTTCAAAATCTGCTTTTTTTCTTTATTTTGTGGATATAGTTTTTTAAAACATTTAAATTACTGAAATTAAAAACAAGACGTTAAGAAGTCATATTTCGAATAAGTAGAGTTCCACATGTAGAGTTCCAAGCTAATATAAGTTTCTACTAACAGTTTTCTTAAAATCTTCTTTTTCTAACTTTAGTTATAATAGAAGAAGTAATTGGGAATCTCAGTTGAGTTGAACAGTAAAAAATTTAGTTTAGATCCTTTTTTTTAAAATCATGACCTTCAGAATCACTTAAAAAGCAAAATTCAAAAGTTTCGTAAGAAAAAGACGAGAAGTATTAAGAGTTAATAAAAAAAAAATTCCGTTTGTTAAACTGAAACATAGTTTCTATTATGGAATGCAAAATATAAGCTATTTGATGTCCATTCCTAAATTGTGACATCTGCTGATTCCACGTGGGTTGACGAAACTAAATTTTCTAAAGAGTTATGCTTTACGTCTGGAATGCTCTCTGTTTGGTATACACCAGGGGTGGGCAGACTTTTACATGACACTGTCTACTTTTAATTTTTTTCAAGGTGCTGCGGTCCAACTTGTGACGAGGGTGTGATGAGCAAAAAAAAATGCTTAATAATATTTGTATTATAACAATAATAAATACAGAATATGTGTACTTACCGACATAACTACAGTAGAAAAAATTAAGTCTTTAAAACTACGTTTGAAGTAAAACACCAAATACAAACATAATAATTATTCCCATAAATATAATATCAACTGATGCATTTTCAAAAAATTCACAATACACCAGAAAATAAATCATTTTCACTTAAAATTTGTTCTCGTAGCTATAGTCTCAGTAGAAGACTTTGCGTTCATATTATCCGCCCGAATCTTGAATACCTCGATATATAATTACTAACTGCTAATCTTGCACTGGATTCTAAGTGGTCGTCTGCGAAACGGGAATGATATGTTGTCTTATAATTATATTCGTTCAAAATGTAAATTCACACAGATAGGTAGAGCGAAAGAATGATGTGAAATTAATTGCAGCTTTTTTAAAATTGGGATACTTTACTTTGTCTATTAGATTCCAAAAGTAATTCTTAACAAATAACGTCCTTTTGAAGGAAAAATAAAAGTTTCGTTTTCCTCGAGAAATAAAGAAAACATGTAGCATATTTTTAATTATATTTTTCACATCAACATTGCCAAATGGGTTAACCCATAAATGCAACTTTTGATTCTAGTATAGTAAATTCTTGAAAATGTCTCTCAAATTTCGCTTACAGTTTTATTCATGATGTCTTTTTTATTCACGGGTATTTCCATTATCTGCATAACCACCTGTGTTTCTTTTAGTATGCGCGTCTAACAATTTATGTGAAGACGATCACCCCAAAATGTCTTGGTGATCCACCGGTTGATCACGATCGACTTAATGCCCACCCCGTATATACACGATCCGTATGTTTCGTGACAATGCGGCGGAACTCCAGCAAACAGTAAGTGCTCGCTTAAAGAAGTGAGTCAAAATTCGTATAACACTTTCTTCATTATTCGCTTCTTATGTGTTATATAAAACAATGATTCTTAAACTGTGGTCCGAAGACCCCTGGGGGTCCGCAGCGCCTTTCCAGGGGGTCCTCTCATGTAACGCTGAGATTTCCCTCTTTTACAGACTCTGAAAAGTCATTGTGGAAAAATTGAGAATTGTGACTAGATTAGATCCCTAAAATGCCCTCAAAGGAAAAAACTTTATTAGAATTTTGATGAGGGTACGCGAAGTCACTCTGATACATAAGGGGAGTGGGGAGACATGACGATCGAAAGTTTCAGAACCACTGATATGGAAATATATACATATATATATATACAGTCGAACCTCTATATAACGAGCCTCTATATTACGAATTTTTCTATATAGCGTACTTTTTCCTGGAACCTAGAACACTTCACGATTTCTTTCGTAAAATAACTTCTTTATAGCGAAGTGAAATTTCTATAAAACGAACTTTTTCTTTTGTGATTCAATTTTTGTTCTCCCTTTTTTTTAAAGTATTTCTGAAAAAAATTCAAGTTATTCTCTCTTTAACACATTTTACGGTGGTCATAAATCTTGAACTAGTTTTATTAGATCCTAGCTCGTCGAGAGCAATAGAGTTCTGGACATTTCATCCAAGAAGTGCAACCCTTAATCCCCATTGCCCAGTTCACTAGAAACATCTTCGACATCCTCTTTCACCCTCAGTGGATTTGCTGCGTGTCCCCATGTTCGAATTATAAAATAATGTATGTTTAATGTTACTTGTATGCTTTAAATTATAAAATGTCTTCACACAAAATTTTAATAACATTTTAGTATAAAATTTAGTGTAAAATTATTTTTTTAATATTGAAAAGACAGTGAATTCTTCGACATTCTTTTTCTTGTTTTCTTTGCAGTTTTTCTTTCATTCTTTTTTGATGGCTAAGATATATAAAATAAACAAATATTAATTTAAAAAAGGTGTGAATAATTAATTTTTTAGTATATAGTGTTCATGAATTTAAAATTTCTTTTTATGAGGTTTATAAAGTATATTAAAAGATGAACCTCTATATAACGAATTTTTTATATAACGAACTTTTTTCTAAGATTTAGCGATTTCGTTATATAGAGATCCGACTGCATATATATAATACCTTCAGTTTATTTTGCTAAAACATAGATGTTGTTTTGATTAAATCCATTAACACTTAATTTATTTACTTGTAAATTTGTTTGTAAAGATCTCAAAAATTTCTCTCGTATAAATCTTTTTAATTATTCAAAATCTCCTCAAAATATTTTCATTTTACTGAATTTTGTAAAAATAGGCTTTACGCATTTAAGGAATTTGGGTAGTTACACATATACAAGATATTAATTTATAATTTTAGACATTTTATTTCGCACTTATGTGTGTGTGTTGACATTCGTCAAGTTAGGTGTTATCATTACAATATGGTTACGTAGATTTTTTTATCGTGTGGTAATGTGGTTGCCATTGGGAATAAGCATATTAGAGTTAATTTTTATTCATTTTTTTTGGTGGTACCTTTATTCATTTCAGTCTATTTTAATTCGATTTTTTGACACACTTAACCATTTCCATTATTCTTGATTGCAGTTTTCGTCTCTTCCGCCGTATAGTAGAACATGGTTATTTTGGACATTATTGGTGAGTACTAGGATCTTTTTTTAAAAGATTATTAGGACTACACTTTCAGTCTGTAAGGACGAAAAGATTGCTGAATTTACACTTCCTGCCCAGTTTGTATTTTAAGAATTCTGTTTTCTTCCTTCTCATTCTCTTGATTACGATTTTGCTCATTTCGGCCGTCATGAAATGTGATAAGTGTGGCAGCGAAATGAAAACTGTGTACAGACAGGTTAAAAAATTTGACGTCCGTATGTTTTATTGCGGATCTAAAGTTCAAATTTCTGCGTCCACAATAATAAATCTCTCATGCATAATTCTTTTTTCACTGGCAGTAAAATTTCGAATTTCTACTTTATTTTAGTTCAATTTTACTTTTAATTAATGCATTTTTAAACGTTCCTTGTTCTATGAAATTCATTAAAGGAACTCGGAATTCTTGGATGCATTGAAAATATATTCGAGGAATATATATAGGAATCATAAACTTTCATAATATTCCACTAACAAAATTTTATTATCCTGATAGAAATTTCTTTTTCTGATCTGAAATTTTAAATTTTTTTAATATTATTGTTTTTATCCCACATTCTATTTTCTATATTTTTTCTTCTTTTTCTTGGAGCTTTTAAATACCTCATATTCTATTAACATAAATCTAGTTACTCATATTTTTTCAATTTGTTTTCCACAAATAAGTAAGTAAATTTTGCGAATTTTTTCTTTTTGTTTCTTTTATAATTACTATAATTAAAATTTTTCGTCTGGATTAAGCTACTTCTAGTCTGCCATCTTGAATAGAAAACAATTGGCTGCCAAAATCTTATTTGGCGTGATTTTGAAAACAAACCCCCACCCCCACTCCTTAAAACAACGTTTGCTGCGTACTGATAACAAATTATAGTTCCTTTTATTTTTATTACGAATTTTTTACTTTAATATGTATCTAAACTTTTATTTCTGACTATATTTGGAAAAATATAATACATAGGTATATAGCATGTACTACATTTTTTGCAACAAAAATCGTAGTTTTCCTTTCCAGCTTAAGGGCTGGTATCTACATACATCGGTTTCCTGCTTCTCCACGATGTTATTATATTTCGTCAGATCATATATCATCCAGAATACTCGTTTTTGATGAAGACGGACAAATTACTGGTCCTTCTCTCACTGTACATTTTGCATGTTCCAATACAAGTAGATAAAACTTGGTATAATTTTCTAATTTCCTTTATGAAATCTTTATCATTGGGATGCATTTTTCTGTATATAATGTTCTTATTAATACACATTTCTACAATTGCTGTAAGTAAACACCAATTCAAAAGCAATACTACTTTCTCCAACAAACAATCATAATTTTCAACAATATATTCTTCATCAAACTCACAGCAGGAAGTAGAGCTATTTGCCTCTATTCAAAAAATGCATACTCAAAGGTTCCTTCATGAGTTAAAAAAGTTGTTAGAGATGTGCTTTTAGATTATACATTGCTATAAAGTAAAATATAGTTGAGTTATAAAAAAAATTGTTTAATGTTCTCTATTGAGGATAGTGAGAAAATGAGGACGAGTAGTCGACATAAAAAAGACTTAATCTGTAATAGCTAACTTCAGTTTTTTAAATTTAATATGAGCGACTTCAATGCGAAGGGAAAAAGACGCATATATTCCTCATTATTTCCTAATTCTATCGAATTATCATTAAAAAAATACATATGTTGCTAGATGTATAACATTTATCGTCATATGACAATCGTGCGCAGCTGAATGAACAGCTGCGACCTTACCCGTCGAGCCGCCTGATGCAATCCGTTCATTACAAGTGGCAGCGTCATGATCTCATCAGTCAAGTCTTATATAAATTTTCTCTCGCTTTGTCTACATCCATCGTATTCCGGTGGAGTCCCCGCTTGCTACTCGTATGTCAACAAACCTTAAAAATAGACAAATATAATATATATTTTTCTAAGAGATCAGAAAGAAAAACTTAGAATTTATTGGAAATATAATTTATATATGGGAATAATAGAAGTTCTTATGAACTATATCTAGATTTTTATGAAAATAGTACCCTATGAATAAATAGTAATATAAACAATTTATACATGAAAATTTGGAAGGCTCAAAGAGTTTTGATATATCTTTTTTGAGAATAAGAGCGATGTGTATTAAGATATCCGACTGGGTTCAGAGACAATTTTCTAAAATATAACTTAAATAATTATTTAATTGTTATTTTTTAATTAAGTATGTTGAAAAACTATGAAAATACAGCACGAAGAATTTTTGAAGAATGTTCAAAAATAACATTCTTCAGAAAATTCAAAATAAAGTTTATATTTGCAATAAAACTTTTTAAAGATTTAGGAAGGTGTTAAAACTCTCCAGATTTGTATGTTGGGCCTTCCTGAACCTCATACTTCAAACTTTTGCATTTTTGAAGGGCCTTTCTCTTTTTACGAGACCTTTTCTAATCTGGTTTAGAATGCCTCGTAGAATCAACAATTCTCGTTTTGTCGAGGTACCAAGAATATCCTTTCATTTCAGAACATAATTTCATTCCTAACATTTGAAGTAGAGGTAATAGACCAGCAAAACCAGAATTAAAAAGTATTATTGCGATATAATTTCTTAAATGGAGTGTTTGTAGCTCAACAAAATTGTTTTTTCGGGATTATACTCCACACGGCAATGTTAAGACTCTCATTGCAGTTCTGAGCTTTCCCGTGAAGACATTTTCTTAGGAGATTTTGATAGCAAAGTTAATTATAAGTCTTTTTTAATAGAATTAATAACTGAATTTTTGAAAGATCCTTTGGTTTTTATTTCAACGTTTTTCCAACAAATTCTGCTCTCTGGAAATCTTTCTTTTTTACCTCATTGATCTTATTTTTGGCATGACATTTTTAATTTAACTAAAAATAATTATAACTCTATATAAAAGTACTAATAAAAAAGTTAAAAAGAGATCTAATTCTGAACACAAATGATAAAAATATAGCAACTCGTTTAAATCAAAACGAACATTGCAATCAGTTAACTTTTGCCTATTTGAAGGCCAAATATATCTATTAAAATATTTATAAAATGAAATAAAGTTTACTAAACATAAAAAGAATTCGTTAAAATATTTTAAAAGAATAAAAATCTCATTTTGCCTGAGAAAATCAACCGAAAACTCGCACTTCCGGTTTCGATTTTGGCTTACTACCTCAAACATAAACAGCTATAACTCTTTTTCTAATTGACTCAGAATTAAAAGTATGATATTTTTAGAAAGCTTATTAAACAGGCTATAAAAGCAATTTCGATTTTTGTGATGAAAATGATGATTATAAACCAATCGGATACCTTAAAATTGATTTTTATACGTATTAAAAAATAATGTTTATAAATTTACATGAAGCTTCAATTAGCTTTAAAAGTTTAAATTAAATACAAAAGAAAATTACAAAACACTACGCACACATCACGGAATATCACAACACTTTCAATGTATGTTATTTTAATTTCCACTATAAAACTGTTTCCTTCCAAAGAAATCAACCGTTACATCGATACTTTTCGTAATTAATATTTGATCTTCTATTCAAATTTTCGCTACGACAACCTTCCGCTACTTTCTTGAAAAGACGTTCCGAAATTCAACATCTGCTTGCTTTCAATTCGCACCAAGTTGACACCGGGGCTCTGCACAGCGCAACAAGCCCAAATAAAAGTAATAAGATTTCTATACCTTTTCAATTGCCGTCAACTCTTCGCAGTGCCTCGGGCATTAATTACGAGTTTCGAGAAATCTGGAGCGCAAGGTGTTTTGACAACTGCTTTCACTACGATCGATCCAATCGGCATGTCTCTTTTCTACTGCTTTAATGGAAATGACGTCCCTATTTTTGTAACATTTTTATCCCAATTATTCTTCACTCAACGATTTTTGTGCACTTTTTCTTTTATCCTACTTTGCAGTCTTTCTCCGTCACTTTATTTCGAGTTTGGGGGCTTTCAAAATAAAATCAATAACCATAGAAGTGAGAGGTGTGTTATTCTTTTTCGGTTCTTATAGGAAGCGAATATTGCTCAAATCGAATGAAATTTGAAATTCAGTTATACAATGTATTAGATCAATATTCGGGAGTGTAAACTTTTCGCTTCCATATTGAATGAAAGGCTACTATATTTCTCAATGGGATTTGAAAAAGAAGTGTATCGGTTTGTGATTTTGGAAACAATGACTTTATTTCTGTACTCCTTATTACTTTTGTTTGAATGATATATAATATTGATTAAAAGGAATTTGAATACTTTATTTAAATCAAACTTTTATTTGTTTCATCAATGGAGCTGAATAAAAAGCCAATGTTTGTACTTTTTCCCACTATTTTAAAATATGATCAGCTGACATGAAATCATTTTTGGAAACTTATAAAAAAATACATTTATTTATTTAGTACAGTAGTGGTATTCTTCTATTTAACGAATAACCACTTTAAACACATGCAAAAATTGAATCAAATTTTGTTGTTCTCTCATAGCAACGCATGAAATATCTTTATAATGATCCTTATTGGCAAACTTCTACTATACTTTATGAGGTAAGTATTTTTCTGAAACAACAAACATGAACAAAACAACTTGATAAGAAGCTTTTGTTTTGATAAGAATTAATCAATTTATATACTGACGTGGGATGCAAGGTCACTTAAAACTGTGTGTGTGTGTGTGATTTTGACTATTGTTTTTACTTATAATGTTTTAAAAATAATCATACATTTCGAAATTAATCGGAATTCATTTGAATCAGAATTGCTAAAATAAGAACATATTACGAGAAAAATTTAAATTGAACCTTTTGGTGTCAAAATACTACGATTTGACCCTTTATCTACCGCATATCATGATTTATTGCAATTTTTTTCATGCATTTGTTTCTTTATGTAATCATTACATTGAAAATTAAGAGAAATACATAAATAAAATACTCAACTTTGAGAAATTTAGTGCATTAGGGCTATTTAATTAAATTGGTACTTTAAAGTACCGTCAATAGATCCGTTAAATGGATCACTGAACAAAACAGTGTCATCTCAGAATATCTCATCTGTACTCTTTCCTCCTTGGATTCTCTTAAATGTATTTCTTCATCTAATAACACAATCGTCGAGATCCAAAAGCAACTTAAAAGCCTAAAAGATAAAAACATCTCAATAGATTTTGCATTTGTTCGCAGACACACGGGCGTTCTTGGGAATGAGCGAGCCGATTGACTTGCAAAAGCTGCAACCAAGCGCAAAATTGACATTGACGTTAATATTCCTAAGTCGTTTTACAAGAGGATCACGAAAGAAAGAATGGTGAAGTCTTGGAACCAAGAATATTTCATTTCTAATAAAGGGAGCATAACAAAAAATTTTTTCCAACTATTAATAAGAAACTGTTATGCCATCATTTTTACAATAACTACAAAATAACCCAATTTCTCACTGGTCATGGTAATTTCAAAAGCTACTTGAACAAATTTAATTTAGTTACGTCATCTTCCTGTGATTGTAATATTGGAGGCGAGGAAAATGCAGAACATGTGCTCCTTCTGTGTTCCAAGTTTGCCAGAGAAAGAAAGATCCTAAGACTGGCTTTCAAGGGACAATATAAATTGGCCTCCAAATTTTCACCAACTTCTTTCCACCAGAAATGCTTTCAAAAATTTCTGTGAATTTGTTGTAACTATTTGTATTTCTTCTTAACCTCAATAATTTTTTTTAATTTTTGTTTCCCTCGAATGTGTGTTGAATACTTACTTCTGTAAGCCCCGTGTGATACTTTGTGGTGCACGGGGATTTTATAATTGTTTTCAATAAAAAAAAAAGTACCGTCAGTACACGGAAGTTTAAAACATTCTCGTAATACAAAATGAACATATGAATTTTTTAAACAGTTTTAACTCTTAAAAATGCTAAATAACCAGAGAACACTAATATTTTACAGCACAAAATATTTATTTTGGAAAATTATAAAATTTTAAAAATTTATTTATTTTTTTTACACATAAAAGCAAGTTTTACGCATAAACTTAATTTGATGATATTGAAAGAAACAGTTTTTCTTTTCATTTTACACAAAAATTCATTACACGTTCTGCATTTTAAGTGAGTTAAAGCACTGCATCCTGGGGTAGGAAATATTGTATTTTCTGAACATGAGCTACTGCATCTTAAGTCTTGTTCAGTATCTTGATGGTATTTTTTACAGAAAATTATTTATGTTTAAGCATCACGTATTTTCATATAAAATTCATGAAGTTATATTTTACAAAAACTTGTAAAAACTTTTCATTTCAGAAAATATTTATATATCATTATATTCAATATTTTTTTTCAGAAATATTAAAACATAATATAATTAGGAAAAGTTTAAGTTATACCAGACAATAAAACACGCAAATGTCAGACTACAGTGATAGATATGAAAAAAGCACCAGACATCTAAAAATCTAGACTCTTAATCTGTTTCTCCATTTTTTTTTATCACAAAATGATAGAACCTATCACCTTATTCTAATTTCTCTCCATTTAAGTAAAATTATGCACAATCTACTGTATGCAATCACAACTTTATTCCAACACAAAAGTATTTATTTTATACGTAGTTTATTCCGAACAGAAAATGAACAGCATATAAAGCTTACAAAATTCAATTCATCATTTCCATTCGTCGAATTCCTGGCTTGTCTCTTAATGTAACTAAAAATAAAATAAAAACAGATATCAGTCTGAAAGCCAAATTTACTTTCATCTTATCAGCCATCTTCAAAATTTCACCGCGAGGCAGTATATATCGGAGCAAAATAAAATAATACAAACCAGATCCTGGCTGTCACAGGAGACGGGTGTACTAAAATATAAGACCAGCATCAAAAGAATGAAAAAAATAAAATTACCTTTTCCCGATACGTTATTTCGCCAAGAGTTTTCTGATGGCGAAGCTTTTGGGGATTTCTGGATTATTTATAGGAGGGTTTGGTTACTTACTGGAATAATCCGGGCTAAGAAAGGAGGACCGTGCTTCAGGCTACTTGGCTTGCTTTTAAGCCATGAATTACAGATGTTTCTTTCAGGAGGTTTTCATCGTAAAACTTTTAGTGGTATCCAGAGATTCTGAGATTGTTCAAAATGTTTTGGGTGGGAGAGGTTAAAAAACATAAAGACACGGTCCCTCAAACTGTTACTATCCTTTTACTTTTAACATATTTTAGCATGCATGGTTTTATACGCCCTGTGACTTAACAGCTTTCTATTAAATCAGTATTACTTCTTCCATATATAAGATGAAAATGCAATAACAACAAAATGCTTCGATTCGAGTTTTAAGAATTATTCTGCTGTAGATAATGTAGCTATTAACTAAGAATTTCAAGTATACCGTATTTACTCCAATCTAAGCAGAAACCGATTCTAAGCCGCATCCCAAATTCTTGAAATGTTTTTACGAAAAAATATTGTCGTCGATTCTAAGCCACACACCCCAATTATCTGTGCGTTTTTTAGAAAAAGTAAAAAAAAAAAATGTGTAAAAGTTTCATCGATATCCAATATTTAAAAAAGAAGAAAAGAACTATGAGAAATAATTAGAAGTTAATAATTTATTTATTTTGCCAGTATTAAAAACTTTCAAATGCATACATCCTTACTAATATTACTAACGCGTAAGTGCATATGTAAGGATGTTTTTTATTCTTTCACGGAAAAACAACTGAATGGATATTAAAATGAAACTTTACAATAATATAGCTTGTACATCAGAATAACACATAGGCTATAATTTATGAAGATATTTATGAAGTTTCCAAAATATAACGATAATTGTCAAGAAAGTTGGAAAAAACTCTGCTATCTGCAAAAAACCCGCGACAGCATAAATATATATCTATCTTTTTTGTGTGAAGCAAAACTTTCCCTTTTTGTTTTGTCTATGCCATGGCTCAGTGTGTGCTTGCTTTTAATTTGTTCCTTTAATCAGTGTTATCACTATTTTTTAAATTTCAGAATAAAACGAGATTTCGAAGTAGTTTTAACGTACTGCACTTCCAGATATAAATTATTTACACTATTTTAAGCCTTCATTACACAAAATTTGTAACAATGTGTTACTTTTGCTGTGCAGAGCTTAGGTAGGTGTTTTCAAAAATCGACTGACAAGAGGTTACGGGGAGTTATAAATAAATAAAAAAATCCCTTTTATCAGCTATTAGGTCTACAGACTTAAAATTTAACAAATATGTTTTTTTGTTCAGCTGAGATATGCAAAAAGCTGTTTTTTGTTTGATTTGTAATTCACATAAAATTAACTCATTAAAATTTTCTTTATCTTTCAATCTGTATTGTTTAATTTTTTAACTTACCCGTGTGAAGAACGGTTATAACGGCTAGTGAGCCTATAATTACGCTAACCATCAGTATTATGTTTAGAAAATGATTCGTCACTCCCATTGTTACAGCTGACTTCCGTATTTTTGCCGATTTTAGGACATCTGTCGTCTTCCAAGCAACACAGTGCATTTTTTTGCAACGTTTTTTAAAAGAAGATTCTTTTGAAGATTGTAAAAGAAAGATTAAAGACGGTTTATTATTTACAAGCAAAAATTATATCGTTTTGCTTACACCATCGAAGTATATTTGTTTCATCCGTGTCAAATTTTCAGCGCCCGCTTCTTTGTGAGTTTTCGTTTTTTTTCTGCACATAAAATTGCCTCTCTTTTCAAACTTGCGTCATAATGAACTCGTTTTGAAATTGTTGCCGATATCTTTGATGTGTAGGTGATTAAAAGAAAGAGTATAAAAAAATATTCCTAAATCTGGGCAGGCAACGATGTTTAGAATAGACTGAATACTAGAGATTATCTGCGGAATAGAATAAGTCATCGATGCAAATGGCCAGAATGAGCGGTTACATTTTTCCTTTCGAAAGAAGTAGAAATTAGTTTCATTGTTTTGTGTGTACAATTTAAATCTGTTAATTAAAATGTCAATTGTTTTCATATATAACAGAAGCTAACCTTCTAATAAATTGCTTTCATTATCAATTTGCTCTCTGCTCCAGTATGCAGTATTAATAATTATGGAAATCAACAATTTTTCTGATTTTCTGAATTTACATGATCTAAAAATAGGAAAATTTACATGATTTTTGGGATGAATTTGATTGCATCGTAGTTATGTTTTCAAACTGATTTTAAAAATTCTTATTTTTTTATATATATTTTCAGATAGTAGTAAAATTTCATGATTTATAGAACAGGTAATTATAGATCTTGAGAACGACGAAAATTAGAATTTTTCAAGAAAAGCCTTGGTGAAAGCTTTTGCATTATTTGATAAATGATTATTTAATAAGAGTCTCTTTTTCTCCTACTCATTTCTTAAATTAAATTTCACTTCTCGAAAAAATAGAATTTATTGCTTACTTAATAGTAGAATATATTATTTTTATATAGCAAAATCAAATATAATTCTATAACAAACAATTCCAAAATTTTCCAAGGTGATTCTTAAATTTAGAGCAAAATGCGTAGACTTAGTACTTATTTCTTAAAACTGATACTAAAAAATTCTGTCACAAAAAGAAAGAATATAAAGTTTCTATATAAATAAGTCATATTAGTACAAAATCCAATTTCATTCATTGTTTCTCATTTAACATTGATTTCACATAATGCCAATCGTTGACTAATTATGATTTACGCTTCTATTATTACAAAATTAATTGATTAATTGATTTACGACATAACATAATATTTAACGTAAATTGTTATAATTATTAAGTATAGATACTCTCTTAAGTTAATTATCAAAGATGTAATGATCACGCACTAGGCTGATGTTGATTGTTCATGCGTTTGTCATTGTTTTAAATTTAGAATTAGTGATACTGTTTTTGCCAGTATCCAACATTTAATCTCTATGTAATTTGCTTATGTGTGCTCTCAGCACGCTCATGGATAAAGCGGTTCGTGCTGCTCTACTTGCTGGCACAAAGCGTCGAAGTCTGCAAAAAGCTAAAATTCAAAGTGGCATATACTCCATATTTTTGTACATGGAATGCTATTCAAGCAACTTATATATTTCAGTAAAGAATGTAAAATACTGTGATACTCTTCAATTTTAATGAGTGTGTGGATGTGATGGTTTTTTCTATTTATTCGATTCCTCAAGCACCCAGGACATAACAATGACGAAAAGGATGTGATATTCTGTTATGCAATTATTTCAGGAATTTCAGTGGCGTAACATACACCCCCGCATTACGGGGGGGATATGATTCTAGGGGGGCAATGACTGACAGATTCCAAGTTGTAATTTTTGTAAGATCCCACTTAGGGTCCCAAACCTAACTTTGTAGGGGTGCCCCTTAATATTCTTCGCTACGCTTATGAAGAATTTATTTCCGAATGTGAAGATTTCGCAAGTTACATTAAAAAAATTGAATGTCTCTAAGTTGTGTAGTTATATATATATATATAGCTTTAGAAATCATAATAGGTCTCCAGTTTAGTCCAAAGACTTTTTTGTATTTTGTTGTGTCTGGTGAATTCCAATTTCTTCCTGCTTTAGCACTGTAGGTTCTAGTACTTCTTCACTTTTATTTTATATTACTATATATATATATATATATATATATATATATATATATATATAATATCAGATAAAATTACTTACTATTATTTTATTCATATTTATTCTAGTGTTATTATAGTTATGCTATAATATGCTACTCTTATTAATTTTTATTTCTATTCTTCTTATACTTATGTTAAGTGCTACATTTCAGCCATTCTCTTCATTTAAATCTGTATTAGAGTATAGAATCTGGCAATAACTTAATGTTTGCACTCAGATTTAGCGCGGGCTTTGCATTTGTAAGTGCAATTTTTAGGTAAGTTACCTCTATCTTATATTGGGTTTAGATATTCCTATCCATTATTTCCTATTGGGTTTTGCTCAGTGTTATTTACAAAAAAAGGGGGAAGGTTGGCTGGCCAAAAAACGTGTTCAACCCCACTTTTATATAAATTATTTTATATAATAGCTGTCCTAAGTCAGTAATGTTTATAACACTGCAGCATCCATTTTATATTTATAATCTCGATTACTCATTTGTCCTTCATTGTGTGATTTTCCTACTGTCTATGTGTTTTTCGAATGTTATTGTTTGGATGTTATCTCTTGTTTGTAGAGAATTAGCCTATACATACATATATATATATATATATATATATATATATATATATATATACAGAGAGAGAGAGAGAGAGAGAGAGAGAGAAATTATGAGAACAAAATAAAATATTTCTTGAGAGAGTTGCAATACATTATACATTTATTCTACCTAAATAACTACAGAAAAAGCTAAAGGAACATAAAAATTGAAGAAATAGTTTTATTGCGAATAGATAATTTATTTGTCGTCTAAGCCATTAATATTGACTTAAAGACGGGTTTTATTTACAATTACAAATGGAAGGTGAAAACTTTGGTACATTTTTTCTGATCTTGAACGTGCAGCATTTCATTGCAGTTTTAAAGAAGAGAGAAGGTTGAAAAATAGGAAATCTAGGACCAAATTAAAAGTGGTAATCGCTCTGAAATAACTCAGAATGATTTGTTTCAAACTAAGAGCTTAACACCTGAAAATATTTTTTAACTAACAAGGATCGAGAGGAGCAGACCCATTTTAGTGATAATTTCCTGGGTCTATATAATAGTAGCATAATTAAACCCAAATTTTAAGATTAAAATTCAAGTTATTCTACTATAAATTTTATTTCTAATCTTAGGAATCGAAATCCTACCAATACAATTCGAGAAAGAGCCTCAATTTAAGCAAACGTAACCTTAAGGTATCCGACTACATTCGGAACCGTGATTTTAAAAAAGCGCGTAAATGGATAATATTTATGATATTTAGTGTCACTTAGATTAGAATACACGTATAATACTGTTTTAAGGACATTATGACAAAAAAAATTATTTAAATACAATATTTTGGCGAAAAGTGAACTTAGAATAACCTTTTTTCCAAATGCTCTCCTTTTGTAAAAAATGCTTCTATTGTATTAATATTTTGCCTGTAGTCAGCTCAGACCTCTGTACAGAGACTCAACTAGAATTTTTGAAATGCATAACTTGGAAGTCGGTTTATCCATGTTTTATGAAAACAGAAGGGAGAAATTTTAAGAAAATACGCCGATAATTATTTCAAATGGTTGAAACTCTGAAAATAATTTGAATTTTTCAAAACTCATAGTTGAGCCTCTGTACAGAGGTCTGAGCTATATACAGGCAAAATATTAATACTATACAAGCATTTTTTACAAAAGATCATTTGGAAAAAAGGTTATTCTAAGTTAATTTTTGCCAAAATATTGTATTTAAATAATTTTTTTTTGTCATAATGTCCTTATATAAAACAATTTTATACATGTATTCTAATCTAAGTGACACTAAATATCATGAAAATTATCCATTTATGCACTTTTTTAAAATCCTGGTTCCGAACGCAATCGGATACCTTAAAGGAAACGAATATGTATTCGTTGTAATACTTGTTTGTTGTACTTGTAATAAAATATGTCTCACCAGTACAAACGGCTGAAGCATAAAATCTGCTTCTGTTAAATGTTTACTTATCTCTGAGATATAGATAGTAGTCTTTGAGATGAAAATTAGCCTGCAGAAGCTGATAGTCTTAAACCTTCAATTGTTTTGGATTATGATGACCATTTAAAAACATTTAACAGAATAGACGCATTTCTTCAGATCTAATATGTGATTTAAATTTAATATTTAAGGAACTTATAGTGAAATATTTTAACGTATATTTTCTGAAGAACCGTGTTATTTAAATAATTTTGAAACAGACTGAGATTTAAAAGAAGGTGCATCCCCAGTATTTTTGTGTAAAATTCTCTACCTAATGCATTGATCGAGTGCGTATAATTTAAATTGGAAATATACCAATTCATTGAGATTTTGTCTAAAATTATTTATTCAAAATAGGTTACACCCGTTATAACAATTGTAAAAGCCAGAAAGTCCCAAAAATAATTAATGAAATGTAATACGTTTGGAAATATATTATTCGCTTTACAAATTAATTCATGTATTGTTTTATTTGTATAATTTCGTACTGTGTAATGCAAGCTCTGAAAATTATTATAATTATAAAAAAATAGCTAAATTGTAATTTGTAAGAAATATATAGAAGTTGGAATTTCATAACTTATTTTGTTCTTTTTTTGTATTGAACTTTGAATCTGTAGAGTTGGAAAACAGAACCTCTACATACTAAAAACACCTTTATATAAATGGAGAAAGCGTAGTACATTTCACATAAGTCTGAATCAGTAGTAAGGAATAAAAAGTTTAATAAAAAAAAGAGGTAATTCTATACTATTATTTCAAAAGCAATGTAAAATTTGTCCAGAAAATATAATTCATAAATGATGTTTTACAATATAAGAAACCTTTCACATAAGAAAAGTACTGCATAAAAACAAATCGTTTCCTATGTTCTAGAGAGAGAGAACAGTAATATCAATAAACATATCTGCATCATAGCTCATAGAGGATGAATTTGTTATATTATTTAATTCAATTATTACACTGATTTTTATGATGTCAAGCAGTTTAAATTATTCGCAGTATTAACAATTTAAATGAATCGTAGCCTAAGTTTTGTAGGATCACTTGAGCAAAACGTGCCGTCATAACATAAATTCTAAAATTGAGCAAATCTTAGATCTATAATTATGTTTTGTGTGGATCCACATATATTTTTTAGGCTATTATAAGGTTTTTTTAATACTTAAAACATTCTCAAAATCTTTAAGAAACTAGATAAGAACATGAAAATGAATTGTATCTAAAATTACTCCAATCTTTTCAAAGAACATAAACCACATATATATTATATATACGTACATAAATACTTATTTTGATTTCTGTTTGAACTTCAATGCAATAAAAACCAACAATTCCTGAGATGGCACTTTTTTATATTTCTTCTTCAACTTTTCTTTCACCAATTTTGATAGAGCAATGAATTTCAAACTCAAAACCTTAACACCACCATTTCATGCAAATATATTTTTATCATTTTCCACATCCTTGCATCCACTTCCTTTTTTTACACCTCCCATAAGGGTTAAAACGTTTTTCTTCTTTTCTCTCCTCCAATCCACTGCTTCAGTGGCATCAATTGCAGAAACAAAACGGAGTCCAGATGATGTGCATTTCACTCTTTCCTCTCAGTAGATCTTACTACTCTCCTTTCCTAAAAAAAGGATTTTTTTTCTCTTAGTCCTTCCCCATGCCCAAAAGAAATCTCTCGACGCTGCATTTTGTTTCCAGAACTCTGAGCCCGAAAACGCACATCCTGACGTTCATAAACTCCCGAGGATGATCCCCGGAGCACTTTAGGATGGTGACGTTGCCATGGATACGGATCCAGCGTTTCCTTCCGAAATATATGTCAGGTGACATCTCGATCCCGGTAACAGGGCTACGTGAGTCCTGGATGGTTATCTGTATAGCTCTTTATGGAGTAGATGTTTCTTTCCTTTTCAGTTTTACACCTGTCATCATGGCCATGGTGATAAAGCGAGAGCATCATGGAGGGGACGCGTGTATATGGGTGTATCTGTTTAAAAGTGCAAGTGATAAGGCGTTTTCAAACTGACTGTCGCTCAGAGGTGAAATGATTTAAACCCAAGCCGACAGAGGATTTGCTTATATTGAGAGGAAAGTTTAAATTCCAAGAAAGTAATTATTGGTTTGAATGAATGAATTCAGCTTACATGGGGTACCTCAGAGTATGTCTATGCGTATTAAATCTTGAATTAAACGTATTAGGTTTAACGTATGTATTAGGTTTAACGGAAATATGACAATATCTATATATTTCCATTTCAAAATCCTTGTTAAGAATCCATAATCGTAATGGCTAAATTTTAAATTCCTATAGAGAGATTATGAGTCTCCTAATCCTTTAAGTGCTGTATCACAATATACTATTACCAATAACTCCGGCGCATAACACGCACCCATTCTTTCACGCTGCAATTTTTAATTTTTACCTATACTTCACGCAACCCCGTTTTTACGAAGGGACCTGGAATGTACGGAAGCAATGCTACTATGTTTTGAAGTCAATTTTTAAAGGTATTATTTAAAGCTTTAAGAAAATAGGATATTTCTAGAGCTACAACCCTTTACGTTTATAAGAAATGTCATTCCTTTCAAATAAACATGAATTTTTTATATGCTCTTCTTTTTTTATTTTTAAAGCTCTTCTTTTACCCGGCGTATAAAGCGCACCCGTAAATTTCGATATTATTTTTGTGTGTTAAAAGTATACGCTATACGCTAGATTTTATGGTAAACGGATTAGTTTCATCACTTTTTATTATTCTTAAGTTTTCCTGTTTTGTTCTTACTTTAAATTTTAAACATGAGGTTTGCTTCAAGCTTCTACAAATTTTTAATATTGTTTTAACTATAAACATTTGAATAGTTGTTCGTTTTCTGTTTTTGTAGACGACCCTTTATCTTTTAAATTTGTACTAAAAATGCTGAGAGCTAATGAGTACGTAAAGGACGATACTGTCACTTACTTATAACATAATGATACAATTTTAAGTCATTTAAAATATTTTATACCATTTCTTTTAAAATTAAAAATTTTCAACAATAATTTAGGATATTATAGAACTTTTGTTAGCAATACGAGATGAAAATTCCCCAATCTGTGCTCAACGTAAAAATGTTTTTATATAATTTTCTAGAATGAACGATTTGACGTTTTAAATTTTTTATGAAAAAACTTGCATGTTTTATAATCGTTTATAATACAATTTAAAATACTCATTTTGTCCCAATAACTTACGAAAAAAGTTACTAATAAACTGTTTTTTTTCTCCTATTCATACAAAAATACTGATGAGCCAACCCCAAAAATAAAGTTTCATTAAATCATAAGTGTTTTAAAAAAGGCTTGAATTGCAGTTTTTGATAATAAGTACCACACACTAAATATATTCAAGGAAGCTATAAAGATCTAACCTTTAGTAGAGATTTAAATATTTCTCATTGTATTTGAAGTATGCAAGAAACATTTTATTAACATTGTTTGATATTAGAGTTTTAAATATAAATGAGGCATTAGATTTCATTATAAGATGAAATTTTTGTTGCTCTTTCAGTCTTTTATTTTCCATCATATACTTTTCAAAATGATGTATTGTAAACATGTCTTGAAAATAAACCTTCATCATGTTTTACAGGAGACCCAGTGGTCGAGTGGTAAGATATGGCGCTTCCACACCACAGATCCGGGTTCTACTACCAGGCTGGGCAAAGTGGACTCAGTCTTTCATTCCTACTGCAGTGGGTCGATCAATGAGTACCAAGCTTGCTTGGGGACTTAAACACTGAGGATCTCGCTTCAGGCTGATCACCTGATCGGGAAATGCACCTCAGCTCCTAATGGTCACGTATTCTGGGATGGGCACAGTAGGCCCTGGCCCTCATGGACTGTTGTGCCACTGAGTTTGAGTTTTGAGACATGTTTTATAGGATAAACAAAAATATATATTTATTACATCATTCTTTTGTCATCTTACGATTTGAACTGTTTTCTATTCAACAGAAGCCAATCACTTATAGGTGTTTGTTATATAGTTTATATATAAATTACTGAACCCCAAACCATAATTGAAATAAAAAAGAGCTATTTTCTTATAAAATAGTTTAGTTATTATTTGTCAATAGATTGCTCTTATTCTTTAGATATATGGCCCTGTAACCACCACAATATCTAAGGATATAAAATGCTATGTTGCGAGAAATAATAGAAATGTTCCGTGAATAGAAAAATGGTTCAGATAGTTGTAAGCAGAGACTTACCACTTGGCAACCTTACTTTTGATGTGACTCTCTATTAATCGATTCATCACTACTACCATTCCAGAATGTTGTCGCCAAATTCTAATCTCGAATTTGAAGTTTTCGAGTTTAATGAAAAGTTTAAACTACTAAAAGGAATTTGTGTGTGTGTTTATCCGAGAATGTTATTCAGATTATTTAAAATTGTTGTAAGAAAATCTAAACATCCCGTGTACAGTACAGCCTTTTTTCTGTAAAGTGTTGTGAAGTTCAAATACTAAGAAAATTCATATAATAGCATATTTTTACAATTTCATTACTCTCTAATACTATTCAAGTGTTCTGTAATAATGTTCGATTTAAATGATTCTGTGAGTGGCATAACATAGTTAAAAATTAATATGGAATTAGTGGCACATCTACAAAAATATGCAATAGTATACTTGTAATATATATAATCACTTACTTTTGAAAAATACATGTATGGTAGGTATATAATGCAATAGACAGTTTTTTTTAGACTTTGAGTCTTAATCATGTTTTTATACCAGTTTGATTATAGTCCATTAACTTCCAATTAAAAATTACCAAATACATGAGGAATACTTGTATGGAAATAACCCATCATTAAAGAAAAGCAATTTTGATTAACTTAAGGGGTCTCAGGGGTGTTAAATTTTTCTAGAGGTCTGAAAATATAAACAATTTTCAAACAGGTATAATTCATTTAAAATTAAATTTAATGATTCGAATCTTTTACACATTATTTATAAAAGAATGGGGCTTCAGAAAAATATAAAATGTTTAAAATATAATCATAATTTTAAAAATCATAAGCATATGAAAATTCTATGATAAATATTAAGTATTTTTTGCGTTGCGCACGCTATTTTCTAAAATAGTAGTATCTGATGTATAAAAATTTATAGAATTATAAAATGCATCATACTCTTTAAGCCGTGCCTAATTTTAGTATTATATGTCTTTTGTATTTCAAAATATTTGTAAAACATTGCAATTTTTTAAATATTTTTTAAAAATGTATTTTTTTATTTATTAAAATATGTAAGTTATTATTCTATTTATATAAAAATAGCTACAGTGTAATGAGAATACATTTAACTTTATTATTCAACTTATAGCTAGTAATTAAAGCTACTATTTTAGAAAATAGCGTGCGCAACGCAAAAAATACTTAATATTTATCATAGAATATTCATATGCTTATGATTTTTAAAATTATGATTATATTTTAAACATTTTATACTTTTCTGAAGCCCCATTCTTTTATAAATAATGTATAAAAGATTCGAATCATTTAATTTAAATTTAAAAGAATTATACCTGTTTGAAAATTGTTTATATTTTCAGACCTCTAGAAAAATTTAACACCCCTGAGACCCCTTAATTTAAAAGGTATCAAAATAACTCAAATTCTAAAATACAATAAAAAAAAGCGGAATGATAATTAATATTATCAGTCTTATATTGAACTGAAAAATGAAGGTTTATTTGCTTCTTTTGAATTGGATTCTATAAAAAATACTAAAAATGCATGCGTTATGCTAAGGAAATAAAAAAGTGGTTACAAAATTCGGATTTCTGATATACATAGATGTCTACAAAACATTGGTAGCGTCTAGCGTACATACTAAAAACTATATGTTCGGACAATATTTCATTTATTATATTTGTATAAGAAATTATTTTTAGTCACTCAAAAACTAACATGATTTCAAATGAAGAAAATATTTTCTAAGACATCAAATATTTTATAAACTTGTCTAACCTTCAAATGACCATTAGTTACAGCAGCTGAGATACTTACTTTGTCTGAAAAAAAAAGCTCCATATTTTAAATGATTACTCCGTCATTGAAATTGTATTTCTAGAATTTGTCTCTAATCTAATAAAATACTGTATTTGTTCACCGTAAAAGCATTTTTCAATTAACTGAGTAAGATAAACTTTCATCGTATAAAGATAGTTTTTCAGAATAATTTTATACACACATTTATTTCTTCATCTTATTCAAATAATATATATATATGTAGGATATTCCATTTGTAAGAAGTTAGATCATATCACATTTACCGAGGTCGGCAATTCTAATCAAAACAGTATTCCACATCAACGCCATCTAGCGTCCTTTTTAAAAAACGCCGACATGAACCTTTTTCGCCAGAGGCCCACTAACATTCGTCGAGAGAAGTCGTGTTTCGCTCGTCAGCGCACTTTCGTCCGCTCCAGGCGGTAAATCTTAATAGTACCATAACGAGTTCTATCGTTTCGTCCGCACCAGGCGGTAAGTCCTAATGGCACCATAATGAATTCTATTTAATCTCAATTGCCTCCCTTAAAGTAATGTGATCTAACTTTCCCATTCTTCCGAAATATGCTTATCTAACTTTCCTATTCTTTTGAAATATTCCCCATGTAAATACTCCCCTATAATTCTTAATAAATTATTAAGTTTTCAACTAGTTTCTTTCTTGAACTATGTTGTCTATTTTATTTCGAAATTAACTAACACACCCTAAAAACCCCTAGACACCACGCCATAAAAACCCCGCCATCTGAAGAATCCAATCTTTTTGGAAGATTTCGGTTGGATTCCCACAGAAATAATTGGGGGATCGCTCCGGGATTGATTTAAAATCTTCTTTTCCTAACCTTCTTCTTTTTTGAAAAAAAAAA
>BMAV01018685.1:31775-45482 GCA_019973955.1 Trichonephila inaurata madagascariensis | reverse complement strand
TACTGTCATTGAAAGAACTTTTTTCTTGCTCAGTTATTGGAAATTGCAGTAAAAAGTTATGATATTACACTTTTTTTTAAAAAAAAAAAAGCCCAGCTGTGTTAATTTTAACGATATTATTAAAGAGCAGGAATAATATTGTGATTATTGAGTACAAAATAGAATAATAGTTAAACTTTCATTCTTTCATTGATTTTTTCACCCACTAGACTAAAAAAAAGTTTCCTACATTTATTGATGTTAAAGTATTATTTCTTTCCTTTTAGTTTGACATTTGCCCTCAATTTCAATTTCAACATTTAGAAGCGTAAGATTAGAAAATGATATAAAGTTAATCACTTTTACTACCTTATAAAATCTTTCACTATGAGTTTATGTTTAATAAGTTTCATGCAGTTATTTTTTGTTAATACGATGCTAGGAAAGGCAGCAAAGAGAAAAGTTTCTTAATTTCATTTAAATAGCTGTAGAAGGAAATAATGTACAGGAATTTACAAAGTGTAAAATTGAAATAACAGACTAAATCTTAAGAAATATTATTTATAAAATTTTGCTCTCCTCTCTTTCTTTTTATCGATGTTTATTTTAATTAACAGATTTTATTAATAAAAATAAATTTTTAGTCAGTAATGCACTAAGTGAAATGTGTGAACACATTTCTCTCATTCCGGAAGTGTTTATTATTTAGAGCTCAAAGCTGTATTAAAAATAATAGCAAAGAAATTTAAAAATATAGACTTTAATTTTTTAAACTTTCATTAAAAAAAATAATAAGATTTATTTCTTACCCTTTTTGTTACGATATATTTTTGAACACAATTTGAAATAAAAATATACAGTACTAAAACTCAATAAATTGTATAGGACTTGAGAAATTCTTTCTAAAAGCCTGCGTCTGACATAAACATTTCCAAATACTTTCAAAAAAAAGTTTTTTTTTTTTTTTTTCATAAGGCAAAAAATATTCTTCTAAATAGATCTCTGGATGATTTTATTCTACACTAATTTCTTTTTTAAGCTACATTCAATCATTCAAACAGCTGAAAGAGATTCGCAGTAAATTTAGTGGACGTTTAACTTTTTTTAAAAAATTTATCAATACTCACATAATTGTGCAGAAACATGAGAAGCATCTTGTGTTGATTCAGGAGCCATGCGTGCTTAAAGTGGATAAGCCACCGATAATTCTCTATCTAAAAAACTCCAAAATATACATATTCATGAAATTTCAGTCACAGCTGTCAATTTTTCACTAGGTAATTTATTTCTCACCAAACTTCGCTCAAGCTTTTAATTTGATATTCATTCGTAAATCGTATTACACATATGTCAAAAGGCGTGTTAAGGTTAAGGATGTAAAATAAATTAGATTTTTTAGAGTGAAATTTTTTTTTCTTATTTCCCTCTTAACATTACTTAAAAAAATAATCGCAAATCAATATACAACTATCATTATTTATGTTATTAAAATCAGCTTCTTAACGTTTTTTTTTTTTCATTTTAAATAATATTTCTCATTATATTTAAAAGTGCATTTTATGTTGAAGTAAACATCTACAATTTTTAAAACATAAAATGAAGTACAGTATAGAATAAAACCGAGTTTCATATAATTCCTGTTATTAAAATTAAATGTTTTATACGACTATACTGTAGCACTCACAAACAAGAATAATTGAATTGAATGTCATGTTTTATTAATAAACTCTGCAGGAAACATGTAAGTATAAAATTTCAAATACGTTAAATGATTCTTAAAAATTCATGTATAAGTAAAGCAAATTATTCTTTCCATATTATTTTTATAGGCATATTAGAAGAAAAGTGTGTGAATATTTTTCAAAACATTATTCATACCTATAGACTATAAATATTATGTCAAATCCAATTATCGTGTTCTACTATCGTTTATTACTTAATTTAAAAATTATAATAACATACAGTATATTTAAGTCAATAAACTTAAATGTTTTAGACTTAATTACTTATAATACATATGTTAACAATTTTCATTTTTTTTGTCATATTCGGGAAGCAAAACAAATATTCTTAATTTTATAAGAAATTTAGCAGAATATACGAGTTTCATAATGTACAAAATAAAAAAGTTTTTGAAAAGAATGGAGCCTTAAAAACTTTTATTAGCTTTAAAGTACAAGGCATATATTTTTTCCCACAATAGACAACAACAAAATTGTAAAATCAGGACATCATCATGGTAATATGTTAATACAATCAAATAATATATGATTTGGTTAGAGACGCAATTTTTTAAAGTATTCTTTTTTTTAAATGCAGCCACATATATGCATATTAAATTTGCTTTATTTATAGATACTCCGTTTTTCTAGGTATATTGCTTAGGTTAACTAATTACATTTTTTTCACAGTTAATCTACAATCACCTCCAATGATTGTTTACATTAAATTGAAAAGCTAGTGTTCACTTTATTTGTTATAGTTATAGCCGAACTTTTCGCGTACATTATCTTTCATTTAATTCCTTTTGAAGTTGTGAAATGTAATAAATTCAAACAATTGTGACTCCAATACATTTTTGTTTCATTTGTTCTTCAGCAAGTGGTCGATCAGTGTCATCATGCAAGTTGGAGGTTCCGTGATCAACAGAACGAAAATTTATGTGATACATTTTAAAATGATTCCAGTAGAAGATTCACGTGATGAAAAAGCTGAAACCGTAAGATCACAAAACACACTTCGAATTTACTTGCCGATTTTTTGGCAAGATTGGAAGTTGATGATACTTGCCCTTGGAAAATTCTATGGTCAGATGACACATACTTTTATTTAGATGAAGCTGTGATTATTAAAAATTGCCCCACATGTGGTACTTCACCTCCTACCTGCAAAAACAACCACTGCATTCGTATTGCGTGACTGTTTGGTGTTGATTTATTGCTGAGTTTATTCCCGCTCCACAAGGTTTTAAAAGATGCTCTGTCACGAGTGCACAGTGTAGTGAACTTCTTCAACCGCAGGCCATTCCTGCTTTACAAGAAGTTTGTAAACAAATATCTTTATGCAAAGTGGGGCAATTCCTCGCATTGAGTGCCAAGTCAAAAAACTTCTTAGTGCTAACTTTGACAATAATCGTACAATATCCAGACATTTTCCTGATGCATGATCTTCTCATTTAACCGAATTAAATCCCTGGATTTTCTGGTTATGGAGATTTCAAAAATACCGTGTTTATAGAGGAGAATTAGCACTTTACCTTTGAAAGCTAGCTTTATTCCATGGGGCTGAAATCAATCGTAAGTTGCTTCTCACTACCATTGAAAACGGTATAATGCGCTTTCAACACGTTATTCATGTCATTGGAGCACATATTGATCATATTCAGTAATTGAATATATTTTAACCATTCTTTCATATTTTTTGTATTTCTTTAGGAACCTCATTTCCTTCTAATGGCCTAAATTCGAACTATACTTTATTGCAGATACCTTTTTCCTTTAGTATTTATAGCATAAATTCCAAGTTTCATCAAACTTGCGCGCATTCAATGCTTGAACGCTTAAATCAATGCTTGATTGTTATAAGAAACACTAAGTATTACTACACCTATAAAATGGCAGAGAAAAATAAAGTACTTGAACAGAGAAAATTGATCTGCTCCTTTTTTTCTTTTATCAATTGTAAAATCCCCTTTAAATAAAAGTATCGGCACCTTATACCGGCTTCAAAAGCTTATTAATATAAAATGTAGTCCATTGACTGATAACTGTTATTCATTTTTGACTAATCTTATATAAGTTTACATTACAGTGTCTAGCATATTCCTGTTACATGGAATGCCACTTTCTGGAAATCATTATTCATTGTCATTCTGGACGAAGGCTGTTTGAGGTTTAAAGGGCGTCATGGATGATATAAAATGTACTTACAATAAATGGTTACCACATCAACAGCAAGCACATCACAGAAGTTCCATAGCCCAAAAGTACACACTTCATTCACTGCATTCTGGAAGTTTTATTTTAACAGGACATTACCTATCCAATCATTGATAGTAATGATCAATTATTCTTTTTCTTATAATAGTCCAGTGTCTATCTTGGCCCTCTTCTTCAGTGGGTATTTCTCTTAATGAAATTGCTCAAAATTCCATTGGTTGACATTTCACTCGTGGTATTCGTCCCGTTGTCGATACAGAGAAGGTTTGTTGTTCGTAGAATAAAGATTCCAAACATATTCCATTCAATACCACGTCGTATAAAGAACGTTAACTGAAGCTTAAACAGTTTGATTTCAAATTCAGATTTACCAGATGTTGATTATCGTGAAGTAATACTATTCTGTTACTTCTTTAATTTATTTGCCCATATTCAAATTTTCATCGTTTATTCATCTGAGCACGGACTTAGGAATGTATTTCCTTCAGTCTTGATTAATTCATCTTGATATATTGCCAGTATCACACTATCTGGAATACAGGTATTGCATATCATATATATTGCTCATAAATTTGTTTACTTATTTTAGACATTGGCTATTATTAAGATTTGTATCAAATATTTACTTCATAATGCATTGTTAGCAAATAATTAAATATCATAGTTTTATATGAAATTTGCCTTTGATATGACAAAATCAAAATTGTGTGTGTAAATTTCTTTTATTCTTTCTTTTTTTGTTAAAATTTTTGGTAATGAATAGAAATATTTAACTATATTCTTAAAATATTTTAAAACTGCCAGCGTTAACCCGCGATCACTCGCGCGGGGTGTTCTGTACACCCCATCAACAAGAAAATCCTCCTAGAATTCTAAAAAGAATGCACAGAACCCCGATTTTGTCTGTAGCTGCCCATTTTAGGTCATTTAACCTTCAGGCCTGATGCAATCCCTCTTTCTCGAACGATTGGAATGTAATGACCTTCAAAAGTTTATTTGGGGGCTGAAAACTCCCGCGAGAAGTTGAGCATTTATATACAGTCTGCTCTGAATGTTTGGAAAATTATTAAAATATTATTTTTCTACTTTCTACTATCATTATCTCATTAATTAGAAAGTATATTTATTACTGGTATATACGTTTTACTGTTTTATGAAAAAATATAAAATTATGTGTTTTAAAATGAAAATTTTGTATGTTTAGTTTAAATTAATGTTATTCTCATTAATATAATTCTCATTTGTATGCAATAAATTTAATAATTTTATTTGTATAACACAAAACACATCTTGTACTTTATAAATATGTATCATGACTTAATTTTATTTTCATAATTAAATACACGTGTTAAAAGTTGGGGGTCGCGAGTAACGACGGTAGCAAAAAGAGGCGCGAGTGACCACGGGTTGCCACGGGACCACCATTGCGATTTATTTACTATCGTTTTACAGTTGTCTTTAATTTCTACATTATTATGCCTACTAATAACAGACTAAATATTTGAAACGAACATAATGTTTTTTTTCTTTTTAGTTATTGAATATATAAAATTAAATTATGAAAACATATCATTTTTATTCATACTTTCTTCTTTGCTGCATTCATATTTTTCAAGGTAATTAAAAAGATATTTTAATGAATTTCTGTAAATCAACGAGTATTCCCGAGTATTAAAAATACTTTACATTAGTTCTAACAATTTTTCTAAACATTATATTTACATTCTTAAATAGTTTGTTGCAATTTAAAAGGAATAATAATTCTGTAAAAATGTAGCATGTTTGCACTTGGTATTTCAAAAAATATAAGACGTTGCCTAACTTTGATATTTCTTTCCCAACAAGAGTTTTTTCAGTATAGGAATAATATATGTGACTTAACTATTCAAAATATTTTGTAATGCTCTTTTCCTTTAATATTTAGTACATTTGGAATGCATCCAACTTATTTTTTTAGTCAGATGTGTATTCATATTTTTTAAGAATGCTAAGATGGAATGTTTAAAATGTTGCAAGACAGCGCATTCTTACTACAAGCCTATTATTTTATGTTTTATATGAATTTACAATACTATTGACTCATAAAAAGCTATACAGAAAGGAAAAGAGGAATGACAGTTTTATCTTAAATTTTATTTTCATTATTAGATTGAAACATTAGGCAAATGTAAAAAAAAAAATATATTGAACCTTTTCTTTTTGTATCGAAAATATTTTAGATATTATTACAGTTCAATCCAGAAGGTAATGTCTTGATTTTACTTGCGTTCTAAGGATCTCAAGAGTTGCTAAAAAACATAAAATGATATTTGGTTTCCCTCTTTCCTAGATTATAGCAATCTTCAGTTATTTTGATCTTCATATCGTAATAAGGTTTCAGAAATCAAAAATGCATATATGTTTACCCTAAATACAGTAAAGAAAAATATATTTTCTCAAACTTAAATTTTATTACTAAATACCATTTAACATTTTTTATTTCGTAAAATTGATCAAAAGTTTACAAACAGTGATAATCAATTCCGATCTGCATTGAGGATCTGAAACGATTTTCCATTACACGTAACATATATAATATGGAAATATCCATGTGAAATATTGTGAATGTGCCTCAAAAGTATTAGGATAAACTTTAATTCAAACTATATTTATATTTTTAGTACATATTTTAATTTTTTCAAGCTACACTATTAGATCTTTTAAACCAAGGTTTTATTACAATGTTCGGTTAAAAATTCGACACAACATTTAATTCGTATAAGGCATAGTAAAAATAATGCAGTCAATAAATCTACAAACTTGCTTTGCATGTTTTTATATAGTTGATCAAGGCAAGAAAACTTACTATAAAGGTAAAGGGAAAAGAGCAAGCTCCTGAAGTGAACGATCTATGAAATTATTCTATCGGTTATTTTTTTTCTCTAAAACTAATATAAACGGTTCAGTAAGAGGATAAATGCAAATAATTTCCTGGAAATGATGAATCAGAAACATTTCAGTTAGATGCTCAAATAAAATGGAAGTTCTCGGAAATGAAGTGGAATAAACGATTCTCTATTTATGAAAACCCTAAAAGGAAAGGAAATATCATGGAAAAAGAAAATTTAAATGATACATTGTCCTCAATCAACAAATCGTCGGTGCTTCTACAATGTTAATTAAACAATTTCTTAAAATTTCGTTACATTACATTTGTGAAACATGACACTGCACACACGAAAATGTCTCTTCAGAATTAATCGTTAATGAATTCTGGAAGTAGTAGCAATTGTAATGAATTATACTAAAATTTAACAAACATTATTACATCATTTAACAATTCATTAATTTATATTGAAACTTGTATTGCTTTTGATATACATTTACATATATTGAAGGGATTATATTATTACACATTAATTTAAGGATAAGTTTCTAAATAAACAACTTAAATATAAATTTTTGAACGAATTTTTGGAATAAATATATTTCATGTAGAATGCTAAGCCAGCTACTGAAAACAAGAAAAAGACAGTGATGAAGAAGAGCAGAATATTTTGTAAGGCTACCTTTCTACGTTTGAATGAATGTTTAATGAGTAAGGATGGAATTTTAAATGGATTACATAAATTCATTTTCAACATTTTTTTTTATTTTTATATGCAAACAATAGAAACACCATATTGTCTATGTAGTCAATCATTTCCTATTTAAAAATTTTAGCCTGTGTCATTTTATACACTGAAATATTTTAATAGTAATACAGTGCTTCTCAAATTGCAATAATCACGACCGATTATTCAATCATAATTTTCATCGCGCCCCCCTCGTACAATAACTATGTATTGAATTCAATAATACTATACTTCGACCCTAAGACTGTGAAGTGATTTTAACCTCTTAAGCACTCCGGCGTATATAAACGTCTCCTTAAGCCAAAGCGTTTATTTACTTGGACGTATATATACGTCTTTCCCCAGTACGATCTATTCTGTGCAGTGTTATCCATAAAATTATTCATTAGGCTTTGGAATGCAAGAAAAGGACCTTGACAGTGTTCGAGAAGGATTTACTTATTTCAGATTATTTGCTCTTCTTTATCCCCCCCTAATACATCACATACGCGTGCCTACGTGGAAAACGGTTGGCATTGGGAAGGGAATCGATTAACTTTTAATCAGCAGTTAAGGGAAAAATTATATACCGGATAAATTATCAAAATAAGTGTTAATTTTTATTTTTAATTATATTTATGATAAGCCCATGGGGTTACTGGTAAGTAATAAGCTTTTTCATAAATTAGGAATTTTTTAAATTCATCATTAAAATTCATAAATTACATTGTGTAGCAATGATACATTTATAAGTATAATATACCAGTGTAAATGTGTATTTTATTTTTTATTATGTCAGAATGTATTTTGTTTATTGCTTTCAATAAATTAATATTTTTTAAAATAATGTTTTGTTTTTGACTTTTTAATATGCTCGCGTCCCCCTCGTAGAGTTACCACGCCCCCCAAGTGGGGCGCACCCCACAGTTTGAGAAACGCTGTAGTAGTATATTAATATATGATTTTTTATAGGGCAAGACATACTATAACACGTTTAATATTTATTATTTAGTGATTATTTGAAATATTTACTTTAGAGTAGATTAACAATACAGAATTTTTGCTCAAAAATAAAATTTAATATCAATATTTACTGTATCCGTAACTTTATTTGTTTAATAATTTATTTCATAAAGAGAAACAAAAATAATTTGATCAGAATATTATTGGTAACTTTCCAAATTATCGTAAGCAAACCATTCTATATATCTAAAAAACAAAAACGAAGTAAAACAAGCTAGCAATAAGAGTAGAATTCCTCATTAATAAACGTACTTGATTATCTTGAAGTATTTTTAATAAAAAGATTGTTTGTACATTAAAACATTTTGATAAATACAACAACGGAGCAAAAAAAAAACTTTTTGAAATTTTTTTATTATTTTTCCTGAAGTAGGTACAAGCAAACTAGAAGTCTAAATACTAGAAAAAACTAGTCTAAAAACATGAAAAAAGCCATTGAAAAAAAAAGCTAACTGCATTAAAACAAATATTTCCACAAGGTGATAATATGAGAAAAATCCTAAAATAAATTAATAGATAAATTATTTAAATATATTAAATAATGTGTGTGAGATATAATGAAAAACACCAATTGCCAGTATATATCTCATATACTATTCATATTAACACTATTAAAAATGAAAACCCAATACTTCATTTTAACCTAAATGTTTTTCCAGATAAAAACTTGCATTATATATATACTTAAAGTTACTCTTTATCATTCTATATAATAATATGAAAATCAAATTCATTTTAAAATGTTCATCATTAAAAATATAAATTATATATACTTTTCGTGTCCATTTACAGTATCTTGACTATATTTGATAAACGTAAAGGAATGTTGTAGAATAAGATCTTAAAACAATATAACCATATATTATACCTTCACTCTTCTAGAAATAAAACACAAGAATTTGCAAAAGAACAGGCGGAATTGGAGAATGTGTTGGAAAATAAATTTACGCCAAATACAAAGGAAAACTAAGTACAAAAATTACTTTCTTCGTAAAAGTCCAACAAAACCCTATCCGGAATATATATCTGGAAAATCCCTGGAGAAACTAGGCTTAACCATTTCGCCTTAAGTCGTGAACACTGAATGAACTTTGTTATTTTTTTTTTCTCCTATGGGAAAAAACCAAGGCAAAGATGCCATCAAAAAACCTAAAGCGCTCTTACTTTTTCTGTTTTTAAACCTGTTTCTAGTCTTGTTTAGAATCTGATTTAGTTCCTTATAGTTCTGTGTTTTTTTCATCTTATGTCTTTGTGTGTAAGGAATTGCTTGATGTAGAGGATTAATAGTACTAGTCTAGCATCCATTAAATCAATATTAAAGTTAGTAGATATTTACAGTTTCATTTTACAAAGAACATGCTAGAAATTCCACATGATTTTTTTAAAACATATTTTTGGCACAGTATTATATAATTAAATCGAGAGCGCGTTAAATGTTTTATATAATAACTTGAACGTTAGCATCTTAGTCCCTTATATTTTTTTAAAATGTTTTTTTTTTTTTAATAATTTAGTTTGATTGTTGATGATATATATAGATAGATACATAAATAAAGGGGCAGAGGCAGGGAATACAATTGACGATCGAAATTATAAAAAAAATTAATTAATGAAATAACTGATTTAATCGCGGTCAAATTCTTCTCACAGATTTTGATAAATATAAATCTATATTTTACTCTTTCCTTACATAAAAACAATACGAAGGCTTTGAGATCCAATTAAGACATGGTGATTTCCTGACTGAAAAGACACACACACACATATATATATATTTATATAATATGTAATATATATATTTATATTTAATAAGACTTTAAATTTTCATCATATTGAAGAACGCAACTGTATTTGTGAATATCTTTATTTCCAATTACAGAATTGTGTCATGGGTTTGTTAATCAAATGTATGTATATTGCAAACTTACATAAAATATTTGTATAAATTATACTAATTATAAGCATTTCGTGTTATTTCTATCATTCTAATCAAGTACATCGGAAACGTGGTAAGATATAAAATGCATCTAAGAACATATTGTGTTATTTAAGATGAAAGATACATCATCTTGAAATATGTACGTTTTCATACGATAGCGTAGCTACATGTTTGCATATGTGCAAGTTTATCCAATTTTGAGCAATACTATTTTGCATAATGATAAAGCTACTTTCATGCTTCATACTTATTTCTAAAGGAATCATTATTTGCAATAACATTCTTATTCAAAATCATTTTGTAAAAATATATAAAAACCTTGTGAAAAATTTGGGTGATTGTCGGTGATGTTTAGTAATACTTCCCATATTAAGAAATATGGAACAAAAATAAAACTATAACTATATATTTATCCTTCCTAAATAATATCTGTATATAAAAAAATAATAATTAGGATGTATTATTTATTTGAAATCATATTTGCAATTTATTGATCATTTATTAAATAAGTACTTAGAAACAAAATAAAGACTATCGGTGTAAATTCTTAATTTTGAACTAAAAGTAAATGATGCTGATAACACCTGGGCTGGTAGCCTGCGATCTCTAAATTTTAACTCCAAGTCAATATAAGAACTGTGAGCTAAGACACACACACACACAGAATTAGTGTGCATCAAGTAGCTGCAATACAGGACTTTAATGGGATCAAACTTCGACTTGAATCAATATAAAAGTCCACAAGCTCTTGACCATGACGATTAGGGTATTGAAACCATAAAACAGCTACGGCATCTTTACACTACAAATTGTACCCCTTTATCAGTAAAAAAAAATTGTAAATTGTACCCCTTTATCAGTACCCCTTTATCAAATCAGTCACTTTGTGGAATTAAGTAAAAATAATTTCCTTAAGAAAATATTAATTTCATGAACGTGCTTAAATGTTGACAATCTATAAAATGTTTAATTTAACAAAAGTAAATTCCAAACTTATGTAAATCCAATTTTAAATTAAAATAAAATACTTTATAAATCGCATACATATATATATATAGACTTCAAAGATTATTTTAAATTGAAGAGAAACGAAGCAATTAAGTTTTTATGTAGGATTTTTCTGATTACATTGAATTATTCAAATGATATGTTCATTCCTATTTGATTTTTTATTATTTTTTTTTAGATTATTAATATCAAAAGTTGAAAAAACTTCTACATTGTATAGCAACTTTACAAAGATTGCATTTTATTTCATTTGTCATAAAAAAAAGTTTGAAACTTTCCCTTCGTTTTATATGCATTCCAAATTTAATCATAGTTGCAGTGTCAACAGTTATATTTAAAAGCACTTATCAGCTCTCGCTCATTTCTAATCTTTATTTTTCTAGATATTTACTTTTCCGTGAAAATTGTTTTAAACAGTAGTGTCTAGCAGTGGTACCCACAAATGGTTTCATTGTGGAACTTCTTTTGTTAACTTTAGTACAGCTTATGTATTAATTTGTGAGGCACATTATTGTTTCTTGTGTGACAACTAAAGTGCATTGAAAGGAGTACCGTGAAATCTGGCGTATAACGCGTATATTAAAAACAAAAATTGTGATCAAAATATAAGGGTGAGCGTTATATGCCGGGTATAAAAACGATAGCTTTACAAATAACAAAAGAGATAAGCATAAAAAAAATTACTATTACAAATATCAAAATACTGTTTATTTAAAAGAAATGATATATTTTATGAACTAAAAGAGTTCTAGTTCTAAAAATATACTATTATTTCAAATGTTTGGCTTAATATCTCGAATAAATGACTTCAAAACATAAGAAAATGTGGTTTACTAAAATTTCAGATTTCTTCTTAAAACGCGGGTTGCGTGTTATAAGGCGAACATACCGGAAAATTAAAAAATGCAGCTTGAAAGTATGAGTGTGCGTTATACACCGGTGAGCGTTATACGCCAGATTTTACGGTAATAAAAGTAAATTAGTATCTGAAATAATATAAGTAGCTAAAAAAACTAACTTTCATAACTTATTTTCAATTAAGATGAAAAATTACCACTAATGATTTCCAACAATTGTTATAAAATTTATGGTTTCAATTAATGAAAGGAAGAAATAAAATAAATGGGGAGGGAGAATTAAATGAATGCTGATCTCAAATTATAATTGTTTCAACATCAAAGCTCTTGAACTATATAAAGATACAATATTTTATTCTGCTGTTTGTAAAATAAGAATATAATATAAAAATCATATCTTTTTTAAAAAATCATTTTTGTCCTTAATAATTATTGATTTGATTTAAAAGCATTTTAATTTAAATTCAATATTGCAACAAAATATGTTAATATTCTTACAATACTCGCTGTATTATGTTCTCCCAGCAATACTGTTTAATCTACTTCTGTTTAGATTTGTTGTTGCTTCTTATCCCACTTGATCGACAGAAGCATCAAGATCAAGTCCATGAACCCGTGCGCTTTTAAACAATGAAAAACTGTAGCAGGATTTGAGAGTAACTGGCTCTTATGGCAACCAAAACAAGCTAAGGTGTGGGCAGGAGCGGCTTGGGTTAAATTGCAGTTCGGACAAGAAGGGTATACTTTAAGACCCGCCAAATGCCGTTGGGCTCGAGTATGCCCAATGTGAAGCCTAACAAGAATGGTTTCATTTCGCCTACTGCTTGTTCCAAGCAAAGCAGGACCCCAGGATGGTTTCCCTCATACCACTCATGGATTCTCACCACTATCTCAAAATCCGGTATTGCTGCTTCATCGTGGCGAGAGAGTGTTCTTGGGCAGAATGGGCGAAGCACTTTTGGAGTGTATTCTCTTGATAGGACACCCTAATGCGTGAAGGCCATTCCAATATGCTCAGCTAAATGCATTGCAAGCTTCAACCTTTGATGCCTCACGGTCTTGGACCTCATGAAGTTGCATCTTTCACCCTTCATCATGACTCATTTGTTATTTTAGATTAAATTATATGAGTAATCTGTGTAATTATGTAGTCCATTGTGTAATCACATTCAAGAATATTTTGTCCACCTTTTACTTTTTGTCCCTTCATGTAAGCAATTCACAGTTAATTCATTCTTTTAAATCGTAATTTCTGTAAAACTAATTTACATATCGGAAGTTAATTAGTAACAGGGGATATATATATATTTTTCTGTGAAAATTTTTATATAGAAATCAAATATTGTATTATTCCAACTCTAACAGCTTTA
>BMAV01018685.1:0-12526 GCA_019973955.1 Trichonephila inaurata madagascariensis | reverse complement strand
CCTTTCTAACAGCTGTACCTATGGTTTGGAACGCTTTCCAAGCGCGCGAAACGACACTTTTGTGGATTCCGAACTCTGCGGCTACACTGGTGACAGTACGCCCCTCTTCCAGCTTTCCGATTATTATTCCACGTGTGAAGTCGTCCAGGTGATTTCTTCTAGCGATATTTCACAACGGACTCATTGGCACTTGCAGCGAATATGTTGAATTGCGTCTCCGTCCTATGTTTTATTCTACTGTTGAGCAGCGCGTGCCGACATCACGCGTTTTGCGTACGCTCACATCGCTTCTGACGTTTTGTTCCTGATATTTGCATACGTATGACGTTTCTACTGACTTACATGTTTACTGTACTGATCTCCAGACCTCCTTTTCTGCAATTTCATGGCTATCTGCTAAATTTTTACATTGTTGCTTAAGTTTTGCCCACCAGTGTATAAAGATCAATTTTATTTTAAGTACATATTGTCTTGTAAAATTTGTGATTCTTTCCAATTAATTATACTTTTTCAATTAACTTAAGTACCATATTCTGTTTTTCAAAATCATGCAAGTATACTCAAATATTTTTATAGTTTAATTTAAGACCTATCCAAGTTCTTTTTATCTGATAGAACGCTGGTAGAATCTACAACCCATTGCACTTAAAAAGTACTTCAAGAAGTATTTCTACGTTATGGCCTACCTTGTACTTATGCACCTGAGTTTATAAGTGATTTTATGTATTCAACTTGTTACATATTAACGCTTTTTTTATTAAGGATATTATACCGCTCTATTGTCCGCAAGCCAACCCTTCAAAACTTAAAGCCTCGAATAGCCCCTTTTTAGTTAGAAGAGATAACTCATTAATGTGAAGCAAGTTATTCCTGATTAGTTTTGTCATGAACACTACAAGTTACAAGACTGCATGCCTACTATTTGGCCGGGAAATAAATAAGGCTGCTGATGTTGTGCATGACATTCAAGAAGTAATTGACAACAATTATTATTTAAAAATTTCTGAGATTAAATCCTTTTTAAGAGGTTTGTTATTTTAACTAACGGTATCAAATATTTAGTTACAAAAAGAAAAAAAAATGAAAAGAAAATTTCTATAGTCGAAGACAATAAATGTTTTTGAAACCCGTGAAAAAATTTTGTTAATTATTAATCACATTAATAATAACAGAAGACGCGTAATTAACACAATAGAGTAATAGCATCCTAAAACAGAAGGCTGATATTATTTACACTAAGATCACCAATGGTATACGGGATTTCCGACTTATCTAAGCTATCATTTAGGATCTTGTCGCATTCCAGAAATAAGAGAATACCACAAAACCCAAGTAAAAGGATACGTCGAAGTTGTCGCTCTTTCACGAAAAGAGGTCAACATAAATAATCTGTTCTGGCTAATTTATACTCTATGATGTCTTCAGAGCCACCATTTTTATAGTAATATGCTTTATATTAACTAATTTACTGGAATCATACAAAAGTAGCCCTCATGTATTTACATGCTCTTAAACATTAATGTATAATGTTCAATCACATGAGATGGAATCCAAATCACTTATATGAAAGGATCTGAACTAAGGCTTTGATTTTGAACATAAAAATATCATGCAATCGAGTAATTACAAAGAAAGCTCATCTTAAATATTGATGACCTTGCTAAAACTTACTTTTAATACATTTTTAAGATAACGCATATCACTTGTAAAGTTCAAATAAAAATAAGAGTTGTTGAGTACATCCTGAATAACAAATGAGATTTTTGTTTTCAATTTCAAAGGGGAAAAAATTGATAGAAGTAAAATCTCAACGTTTATGTGATCTTTAAAATACTGGCATTTTTTAAGGCTTTACAACACAGAAATTTCTTTTACAGTAAGATACAATGACTTTTACAGAAAGATATCCAAGTATAAAAATGTGGTATGAAAGTTTCCTTCTATACAAAGAGAAAATAAGAAAAAAACGTAGACGGAAGAAAATAAAGTTGAAATTACTTTCCGATTTATTATTTTGGAAAATACACTATCCACAAAACCATTATGATTTTTTTTAGAATTGCGATTGAATTCTTGAAAGACTGCCAATGTTTACCAAACGATTTTTTTATGTTATCAGTTAAAAACAAGTTTTAATATTTAGTTATTATAAATATTAATAAATGCCTTGATGTTTAGAAAAATACATTTTATGTACTTACAAAACATTTACAGAGTCAACAGAATAATTAGTCTAAAACTGTATTATATAGTACAAGAGAAGAAACCAAAAGTGTTGTCTGTGTTACAATACGCAATGTTTATATAACTTTTTTCAATGTCCTAAAATACATAGAAAAAATTGAAATATATAAATAATTTATATAATATAAGATAAATGTATTAAATTTATAAGATGATAATATATAAATAATTTAACTTACTCTTCTTTCGTTAAATCAGAGCTACTGTTTGAAAATAGTTATTAATAATTGCATTTGTCTTGAAATGGCCCACACATTGCCAAACTAATTTTTCTTCAGAATAGTTTTGAAAAAAAATTTGCCATATTATAAAAATAAAATTCTTATGGTAGTAGTGTAAATAAACTAAATGCACTCATGTTCAGATCAAACAACTTAAATTTTATATGCATAACTAGAAGGTAACAATCAATGTAATAGGTAACTGATTAAAAAAAAAATATTAATTTGTTTAGTACAATTGTTCATTACTTGGATTTTTCTCTCGCTTTATATATAAGAAAAATACAGAATACATCTAAAAACATTAATTAATAAATAATAAAAAAATACAAAAATCTAAAAAAAAGCATTAAAATTTTGAAAGGAAAAAAGTGATACAATTAAATAATAATTAAAAAAAAAATAACTCTGAGCGAAAAAGTAATCTTGGACATAGGAACGAATAAATGAGATGAAATTTGCTTGAAGTAACTAACCTTCCTTCTCTACAAATTGTTAAATCAAAACTTCCAAACAGAATATAGACGAAATATTCCACATAGAAAACTAGTACATTGATCAACACTTCCAGATAGATGAAGGAGAAGTTAATTAATATAATTTTTTCAATACATCATGAAATTGTAAAGCAATGAATTTTAAAAATTGTACTCACAGCACTTTTCAAAGAAACGAATGCACTTTAAATAATTGTACAGCCGCACTTATCAAATGTTAAACATTCAAAAAACATATATATGCGCAGTTTGCTTATATTAGCAAGTCAAAAAATGCACGTGAATGAAGCATGGTAGGATAGAAAGAGGCAGTTTGTCCTAACTGTAGAAATTTGTTAATGTATATGATGCCTAACTCTCCACTAGACGCTCTTCAAGAAGTTCCATCCATAGTTAAGTGGCATCTCTCTAATATATCACCTCATACTTACATTTAATCATTTTATTGGTGATATTTGACATTAAAGCGTAATGTTATACCTAAAATATATTAATATAAGGTACAGCGTTAGTTTCTGAAAAGTTTGTATTATCTATAGCATTATTTACCTATCAAAATAAGGGATTGTTACTGAATAATAGATAGAAGTACCTGTCTACCTATACCACTTAATTATTCAATGACCGTTAGGGAGTGAATGATACAAAGCTAAGGAAATATTATGTTTTAAAAGCGAGGAATGTTTTAATAAAGTAAGTACACGCATTAATTGGTATAGTGATTTTTTTTAAACATAGAAATTTGAAACATTTTTTGGTGACCATTTCAATGCCAAACTATTTCTGTAGAAAATAATAATAGCATATACTTAATACTGAAAGTATTTTTTAATAAATTATTTTGTCACAAACTTGATTCAGTTAGGTGCATACGTATGTTACATAAGTAATATGAAGTAATATATAATACGTATGTTACATAATGTAATATTGAAGATATAATCAGAAATCTCAATTTAAACGAAACACATCACAAAGGTAGTTTTTAGTTATCAATGTTACAACTACCCATTCACAATTTAAAAAATCCGTCGTTGTAGTCTTCACAAATCATCTTACAATGTTCAAGACAAATGACTTTTTCTTATTTTTCTCAACAAAATTTTAATGATCTGTTTTTGATCTCTGGACAAAGGAAAGAGTATTTCTTCTTGAAGGTTCTTGATGTTTTTTTGCCATGGTTCTTCAGCTTAAACAGGGAGTTGAACATTAAATATTTCTTCAATCTTGATTCGTAATGAACGAGACATATTCATGTTACTCTGACCCCGTCTCCACGTGGCATCTCTGTGGTGCATCTAAATTCTAAGAAGAAAAACTGTTTTAAGGAAGTTGAAAATTACGTATTCTGAATTATTTTAGTATAAAACTGAAAACCATGCTGTGTTGACACATAGAGAGAGTGTCCAACTATAGAGGGAGCTGTGAAAGTGCGGATACATAAAGGTGTAGTGGTGTACGACCAAAGACACTCGAGAGAGTGAGAAGATTAGCGGTCTGTTGCGAGTTACCATATTGTCGAGTGTTGTAATTAACGTTGATGGTAGTATATTTTAAGGTATTTCATAATGTATATTGTTACATTTGTAAAGAAGTGTGGAAGTCAATAATTTTAGTACTGAGTCATTCCATTCTGACCAAAACACGAGGTCACCACGCGTGAGTGCTTAATTTGAGTCACTACACAACAGTTGTATGCTAGAGAAAACATGAAAATTAATGAGAAGTTTGAAAGGCATTAAAAATTACTTAGTTGGGTGAACTGCATCTATCAGATTTAAGGTCCCCCTTGAATTGCGATGTAGTGTACTACGATCTTAGCACTGAACCCAAGTGCCAGTGATCAAATACATATAGAAGAAGGTGAAGCGCGTTTCCGCTCACCGTGTGAGCACCACAATTATTTTTATTAATCCATCTCAGATATTCACGCGTCCAATGGAGTGTTAAAAATGTGTGTACGAAGTGTAAAATGCGAGAAAAGTGTTTATAGTATCCACAGTAGAACAACTAACAAGATGGCTTTGTGATCCTAGTGCGGTGTGGCAGGATTCAAATCAAGTGTACAAGATATATATGTATGTATGTATGTATATATATATATATATATAGAGAGAGAGAGAGAGAGAGAGAGAAAGAGAGAAACCAACATAAAAAGATTTCTCCGATATATGTAAATCTATTGGACCTTTCGCTTAACCAATCAAGTTGAAATTTTAGACATTATAGAAATTTTAGAAATTATAAGTATGAACTCGGAAAATGAGTATAAAAAACATTCATGAATTCAATTAAACCGTTTTATCCAAATTTATTTATTTTGCTCAAATTTGAGTAGAATTATATTTTCTCAAGTTTTAGTTAAACCTAAACTAACTAAATATAACAAAATTTGAAAAATTTATATATTTTATAAAATAAATCTGACCCGTCCTCTAAATAAGACACTAGGATAATGGAGATAAAATTTGCACTTAAGTGTTTTAGTTTTCTCTTCAATGATGAAAAGCTATTTCCGATCACAAAATTCTTACTTTATTTGAGTAATACTTTCTTGTTTACAAAATATTTCATTTTTGAGATAAATTCCATTCTAATTTTGGTCGAAAGGTCCAAAGCAAGCCTGTTACATTAGTAACAATATGTTTTTGGTTTTCCTTGGCAGCCCTCTCTTTGACAACGACGTTGTTTTCTTGTTTTAGATAAAATGACCAGTACTATGTTTAAGGATGTCTTCTTTTACATAAGAAAGTACATTCGACATACTAGGTCTACCTGCCGTTCTTATAACAGTTCTTACAGCTCTTCGGAACTCCTTCAAGTTTAGGACTTCATCTTTGTTGAGAAACTTATGAATTTTCCAGGCGTTTCTTATAGACATATCCAGTGAACGTATAAAATGGGGCCAGTACAACTTCCTTCCTACGAATTTTAATGGAATAAAGTTCATCCAACCAGTCGTGGTGATCCACACCACCCATATGTTTGTTGTAAGAATTTATCGAATTCTGCATCTTAACGCTAAATTTATCTCTTTGCGCCCTCTCCATACTCACCTCCAAATTTCATGAAATGACTATTAAGTATGGCAAACAAATGTTTTTTACTTTGAAGGATCGATCCTGGGCACACTGACTTACAGTTCCACTGTCCACGAAGTGTAAATAAGATTTTAACTTTTAAAAACGATTTCGTGACATGAATTTACCTCCAGGATAATGCAAGGGTTTTCAGCATCTGACCAGCAATCACGTTCACGGGATGTGGAGGATAACCAGTGAGAAGCAAAATTACTATAAAAACAAGTATTTCGATTGCAGTGGTCAAGAAATCGTGTTAATGTTTTTACTTCTGCTGCATATAGCATATTTCCTTAAAATGAGATCTTAAACTTCACCGGAATAAAACTGCTCAAAACTAATGTAACTGTTTTTTNTTTTTTACTCTTCGTTATAAAGAAAGAAAGAGTGCTTCAATTGCATGCGGATCGTCCCCCTGTCCTATTTAGGAGACAGTTAAATATAATTTGCTAAAACTTACCTAAGAACAATATCACTCTAATTAACTACCGGGATCATAACGAAAGAGTACTATCACATAAATAATGCCTAGGCAAGTGTCCAAAGTAAAATGAAAATGAATTCTGCAACCCCAAAGAGATGATACAAACTGTGCCCACAAATGCGATGAATAAGCAATATTTCCAGGGGAAGGAGGAGGGGGTGAGACACATAACTCATGCTGGAAGGAGGTAATATATATCTCTATATGTTCCAATAGTCAAAATATGTGTAACATACAAATAATGATTTCCCCATGATATTTTCCAGCGGTCCTCTAAATATAACAGTGGGATAAAATGGGTTTATCAAACTCATTACAAATTTAACTCGTGCAATTTCCATTTATAGCAACATCTCCATATTTTTTTCTTATAGAATATTTGGAAGTTTTTGAGCTTACCCAATTTTATTTAGATGTCTCCCATGTAAAAATATCCGCAAATAATTGAAAACACTTTTTATTTCTCATTGAAGAATTTATAAAATTAAGAAAGAAAACGCCTCGATTTTTCTAGATAAAAAAATTAATCTACAAATATTAAATTATTTGCTCTAAAGATAATTTGATATAAAGAACATATATGTATTTTAACTAGTGTCATTTACAAGTATATCAAAACAAGAGGAAGAATTTTATTATTTTAATTTAAAATTTATTTCTCAAGAATTTTAGTAACCTATACAATAACGTATAAATGTTGTCATTAATATAATTCACGAATAAATTCTTTCATAAAGCAAGGAAATTAAAAAAGGAAAAAAAGAACATATTTAAAATTTTTGTGTGTAATATATCTTTAAGAAAAAGATAGATAGATATGTTTTATTAATTCTCTATTTCAGAATCAAAACTTATTTCAATGATTCAAGTATATGATTTTATGCCAAAATTTTTAGCTTAAGGTATCCGACTACGTTCGGAACCGAGATTTTGCCAAAACGCATAAATGGATAATTTTCATGATAATTAGTGTCACTTAGATTAGAATACATGTATACAACTATTTTAAGGGCATTTTGACAAAAAAAATTATTTAAATACAATATTTTGGCAAAACATTAACTCAGAATAATTTTTTTTCAAAATGTTCTCCTTTTGCGAAAAATGCTTCCATTATAATAATATTTTGCCTCTATACAGCTCATACCCCTCTACAGATGCTCAACTAGAATTTTTGAAATACATAACTTAGAAGTGGGTTTATCCATATTTTACGACAACACAGAGGAGCAATTTAAAGATAAAAAAGTTGATAATTATTTCAATTGGTTCTAACTCTGAAAATAAGGTGATTTTTTCAAAAATCATAGTTGAGCCTCTGTAAAGAGGTCTGAGCTATATAGAGGTAAACTATTATTATAATAGAAGCATTTTTAACAAAAGAAACACATCTTGAAAAACGATTATATTAAGGCGATATGGTACCATCTTCAAAATTTTTTTTATTTTTAATATTTGATATTTGGTTTCAATTGTATTTTATAAAGGTTAATATTTAATAATAATTCCATACAAAAAAATTTTAATTTGTTGCAAAATGTTTGTAAAATTTAAAGTTTTTAAATTTTTTTAAACATTTTTTAAACCCCTAAGGCTTTTTTAAATATGTTTCTTTTCTTTCAAATTTTTTTTTCCAAGTACCTTATAATATACTACATAAAACTGTGCATGGGTTTTTTTCTGCTACTGCTGTTTAATTTTTTATTAATTTTTTTATAGTTAAACTTACAAAAATTCTCGAAAAAACATTAATTTTGATTTTGAAATTTTTTAGAAAAAGTACTAAACATGTTAGAGCTAATTCAATGCACAGTTTTACAAAACATACATTTCAGAACATGTATAAAAAGTTTCAAACCCTTACTTCAATTATCAAAAAAGCCTTAGGGTTTTGAATAACAGTGAATGTACAAAAATTCAACATGGAGAAAAATGAGTTTAAAGTTTTCATTTCTTAAATAGCATGATAAAAAATTTCTCCAATAATCTGAAACTTTTATGTAATGTTAATTAGTTTGTTTCAAACTGTTTACCACAATTTTTTTTAAAAATTTACAAGAATAAAAGAATATACTTGTATAATGAATATATAAACAAAAAGGTCAATATTTCATAAAACATTATCTTAACAATTTTTAAAAAAATTACACACACATTTTAGAGTTTATTTCATGCACAGTTCTATACTACTATAATAAACAACATGTACACAAATATTCATACTCTTTTTTTCCATAATTTTAAAAGCCTTAATATATTCACAAAATCCATAGGCTCTTCCAAAATTTACTCGCAAAGAAGCATTTTTGCAAGTATTACATAGAGTATTTTTAAAAAGATTTGTTAATGCATTTTTATCAATAATGACGTATGTTGGAGATCTGGATATACCAGTGTATTTTTCATCCAAACGAGAAAAAGTATTGCATTCTTCTTCAAGTTTTGCACACCTCAAGTTAGTGTTTTGAGAAACTTCTGAACTTGTCTTAGCATCTGAAAACCACCTCTTCAAAGCTTTCGTTGTGGCAGATTTAGTACGTTTTTTAGGCCTAGGCATGTTAACTTTTAAACTTTTTGGAGAAACCACCAAATTCCTTGTCGTAAAGCAACTTTTCTTACTCTTCAGAACACAGAGTACAAAAATATAGTTAAATTTGTAGGAACAGAACTTCAAAGAAAACGCAGTAGAATAACTCTCATATAATCAAATAAAACAATTTTTTCATTTCAGTTTAAACACTCATCAGCGTGGAGTAAAAAAAAAATTAGTTCCTTATTTATCAGGCTCTTTTCTAGCAGACGATCTGAAAAGTGGGCGTGGCAGCTTTGTTTAGTCTACTGACATGCAGCAAAAATGGATAAATAACTGAATAAAAAATATAGATACAACTCTGAAATTTTGCAGACACATTAAGAAGGATTAAAAGCATCATATAAGCCAATAAAAAAAAAATCGATAGTTTGATGATTTTTAGGGTACCATATCGCCTTAAGTTAACTTTTGCCAAAATATTGCATTTAAATATTTTTTTTTGTCAAAATGTCCTTAAAACAATTTTATACATGTAGTCTAATCTAAGTGACACTAAATATCATGAAAATTATCCATTTATGCGCTTTTTTACAATCACGGTTCCGAACATAGTCGGATACCTTAATGAACGATATTTAAATATGCACTCGTTGAACAGAGCCCTTTAGTTCAATACATATATATATATACTTACACGGTAATGATATAAATATCATTTAAATGAAACTAATATTTATCAAAAATAATAAACTTAAATTATTTTGATTACTAAAAATCATACGCCTAAATAACAAGTTTTTTATTCAAATTTTATCTTGGTTCTATTTATTATATATATACAATTTAAATTATTTTACCAAAAAAAATCATTAAATGAATTAAATCTGATTGAAGTTTTGATAAAGATTATTTTCAAATCAACAACATCAACATTAACCTCTTCAAAGAGTTTCCCATACTTTGATTAAAATTAAATAATATAAAGGCAAATCAAGTAGAAAGATATTATTATAGATCCATCACAATTACCGACATCGCATAGGGAAAATGAAACTCGAATTCCTTTCATAAATATGTCACAGCTGCAGTTAATATGAATCGACAGGAACCGCAGACAAGCTAATAATTTTCAGTCTTCTGAAATATATGTCAAACTTACTTAATTTGTTAAACCTGTCTTCACAGAATTTTTCTGAAATTTAATACACCAAGGCATCTGAATGATATTGAAGACAACGTATCTTAATAAAAATATTCTGTTTAGAAGAGCTCAGAGATTTTATGCATCACATTGTTCTCCGATGAAATAGTATAAAATGTATTCCTTTAATATAAAGATTAAAATACATTACTAGCTAAAACTTATTGTACAAATATTTAAACGCATTATTAAATATATTAGAAATGGCTTATTGTTAACGGAGGTTCATGAGATATTATCTGTTACAAAGTGACATACATTTTGTTCGTATATCAATTTAACATGTATGTGGGATATTTTAAGATATTTCTCACAAATTTAGAAGAATTCCAATCAAACTGCAAGATATTTTTCAGTTAAATTAAAGTTATTATTTCATTTATGAAATAAAAGATGAGCTTATAATATTTATAATATCACAAACGCCAGAGATAAAGTTTTATTTAAACAGCTGGTTTAAGGTACAATATTAGAACCTATAATCAGATTTTAATTTATATAAAATCAAGTATAAATCTATTAAAAATGCCCAATTTCTTCCGATATTGCAGTTTGGTGGGGTGGGAACACTTAGTTTTCCCGAACCTTTAGCTCCCTTCATGACATTTTAGATGATATTGAATCGCTTTCAAGTTGCCCTTTTTAATGAATAATATTAAATGTGTAAAATATAACTACCGAAAATAAAAATTAAAGAAATATTACGTTGACATGAATAAAATTTTAAATATAAAATAACGTAAAGGTAAAAATTAATGAAAAAGTCTTGACTTAGAAAATATTTCGTGTTGGAATTTTCGGGGTTAAGGCTATCCTATCCATATGCACAAAAAGAGTCCGATTTAAAGAGAGAATATACTTAGATGTAAAATGTTATAATGAGTTGGTATCCAATGGAACTTCTGTGATTGGCTGATCATAAATGTCTGCTATTTTTGCTTTTAAATTTAGGTTAAAAGATCGAAAAATCGTTGAGTAATTAATGGAGAGAAGTTACCTTACATTATTATACATGCAATTATTTTTAAATAAATTTTAATTAAGCACCTTTTTTTTAAAATTAAAAATGGTATGTTTGAAGAATAATATTTATATAAAAATAATGGTGCCACTTAAAATACGATACATATTAAATGAAGTAATTTTAATTTACATAAAACAATTTGTATAGCCCAAAAATACTCTTCCAGTACAAAATTGTATTTTTAATTAAAGGATTACAAGGATTTCTTTCGCTCAAATTCATAGAAATCTTCAGGAATTATTCTTTTTTGACCTTTCATCAGAGGAAAAAGAATCAATAAAATCAATTAAATTTTTTTTTATCCTTCCATGTAGAGTAGTACTATTCAGATGCATGTCGTATATAGATTCTGAGTTATGTAAATCTGCATCGACCGTTGCATAATATTACAAAAAAACAACAAAAAAAAACCCTATAATATTGGTAAATATAGGAGAAAAGTTTATGATGTGATAACTTGTATGTGAGTGAACTTGAATAAAGTGTCACGCTGGGCTTTGTAACCCTCAATCAGCATTTTTCATCTTTAGTCGGAAATCGTGCTCAAGGTCGTTCGCGACCTATACATCCCTAAAAAAACATGTGACTAAAAGAGGAACCTCCACCCCCGCCACTTCGAAAATACATAATAAAACGGTTGTCTACCGCCCTCTCCCCACCAAATACGCTGTGGAAGTGTGAAGCTCCCATAATTTTATATCTTATCTATAAATTCGATCGAAGTGGGGCTGCCCCCTCCCACCATCTCTTTCTACAACAATGAATGGCTGGATTTTTTCTAAACTTAGTTGAATCATAAAAATGAGACATGTAATGTTTTTGTTTTAAAAAATAAGCTTAAAGCGATAGAGAACTCCTAGATTAATATTAAACTTAAAATGTAAAAAAAGAACATTTTTTTTAAATATTTTTATAGAGCTAAGTAAATAGTATAATTATCAATAGCAATACTGCAGTGAATTTAAGAATAAAGATCTATTTTTGTCAACGAATCAGAATAGCAATGATTAAATAGCTCTATTAAGTCTTAAAAGAAAATTAAAACAATTAAAAATTTAAAATATAACAAAATTAAGTATAAAGGTATTAAGAACAAGTTACATTAAATAATTTAAATACAAGAAGACAAAATATAATTGCGAAGACTTACCTTGCAGCAGAACCGGGTATACTTGTTCAAAACTGCCATACAATGACAAAAGAGCTAGTATAATCGAGAGATTATGTGATATAAATCTTCTG
>BMAV01018684.1:39041-52297 GCA_019973955.1 Trichonephila inaurata madagascariensis | reverse complement strand
AAAAAAAAAAACGACCGAAAGTTCTCTCGCAGGGTATCTCATATACAAGGGTGTTTACATTCTGTTTTCACCGTAAAATTTATAAACAAAAGTTAAAAAGGAAGAAAAATAAAAAAAATACAATATGTTTATTACATTTTTCACACGTTAATTTAGTTTTTCTGTTCTTTTTATTAGGGCATTCAGTACATTGTTTATACACTCCTTTAATCTCGTCGTGAGTGAAAGCGATGATTTCAATGGATCTAAAAATTTTTTTAATCTGTATCTTTTTAAAACTTAACATATAGGAGTAAACTTCTCTATTCTTTAAATTCAAAAATTTTGGAATTTCTTTTTATTTTCTCTTATTGTTCCAGCAATAATTTTTTTTTTTTTCAAAAGTTCATCTGAAAGTAGATAATATGTGTACCAGTTGTCTAATTTAAAATTACGTCCTTACCAAATGTTTTTGCGTCTCTCTACATATAAAACATTTATTTTCAACAGTGTCTCCCTCTTCTAAATCTGGATTAATTTCAGAGGAGGAATCATACTTGCTATTATACTCTTCATCATTTGATTCTTCCTCATGATAACCGCGAAGAGAATTTCTTCATCCAAAAATACTGTTATGCTACATCTCTCTCTATTAAATACGGTATCTATTAAATTACTTAAAAATCACATTTCTTCATCATAACGTCAATAATAACGTCAATAATACGCCATATAGTATCCAAAAATATATATTTCGAATTCGCCTACAAACTAAGGCGATGTGACCTTAAAGTCAGCTACACAAGAAACTATCATTTTTCCAAAAAAAAGTTTAGAAGGAGCGTTGAAAAAAGTTAGACCTTGGGTATGACATACCTTGCGCGAGAAGTGCCGGGTTAAATACTATGCTCTTCTTAATAGAAGTGGATTTCCTGCAAGATACAATTGGATGCATTTTTTGTCTTATTATAAAGGTGATTTATCTTTTCAAGTTGCAAAGAACTTTCCTCACTGATTAATTTTTTTCTTTATATTTATTTAGAAGAAAATATTCCTATCATGCGAAGCCTTGCGTTCGCATTTCATTCATTTATGGACGCCATTGGTCTTCGCAATTCCTTGGAAGCCCTTTCCTCCCTGAGAAATTGCGGCAAGGACTTATTAACCCTCCAAGCGGTCTGCACGTAACATTCCTCCATTCCAGAAATGCTTTTTCTGCCTTCAAGCAAGGTTCCCAAAAGCGGCCGAGCCGCATTCTTAAAAATACGGCTCAACAGCTTTTGAGAACCCCACCTGAAAGCAAAAAAATATGTGTGGTGCATTTTTGTAGCATCTCCAGAATGGCAAGACTTTAAGTGCAGACCGCTTAGAGAGTTAACATTTAGGAATTTGCAAGCCGTTGGAAACTGAGGGATAAACCTAATTTCGAGCTGGGTGACGAATTAAAATCACAAATTCTCTCTTCTTAAATAACAGAGCCCAGTTCTTCACCAGTAATTTTAGAGCCAACTCCACTCCAAAAACATCTTGAACTCTACCAGGAGCTTCCGGTACTTCCAGTTTTTATACTGGGGAAAGATGTAGATAAATTTAATGTATTCAGGAGGTTCACCCATGTGACGGCATGTTTTTAAGCATTTTTAGGAAATTTTAAGTTTTCTATCATTTATTTTTATGTATATTAAGAGTATTTATATAAATGTTTAGCCAAAAGCATTCACACACACAATAGAAAGTGAGTTATAGCGCTCTGAACACACCCGCCTCGAAAAAATAGACGCACATTTCCTCCACGATTCCGGCTGCTCGGCTTATCTAAAATAAAATAAAAATAACGGCGTTTAATCTATAAGCTTAAATAAACAGAATATACTCACTAAACACTATACTCAATTGAAAATATAAAAAAAATTGGATTTTTGGTAGACCTTTAAAGAAAAAGTTTCGAATTTCTTTTCATCTTTTTAATGTTTTTGAAATGTTAAAAAATAGAAATATTTTGAATTTTTGAATGATTGTTGTCCATTTGGTGCATATTTATGTACTAAGTCTACCCTATAAATTTGAAATCATTCGGTCAAACTATTCTTGAGATATGATGGAGGAAAGTTTGAAAAACACAGTTTTGGAAAAAAAAAACGCATCTAAAGTTTCCAGTCCGATTAAAACAATGAAAATCTTAACTTACCCTCAATCGGCGAAGTTCATCGAAGCTAAACCAAGACTAAAACAAGTTCAATGAAACTTTCAATAACTATAGATATTTCCTTTTAAAACTCTACAAACTTGTCTGTGCTTGTATGAACGCATATTTGCATAGAAGGGTTAATGGTATCAAGCCGACTGTACTCAATAGAACAACTGCTCTTCTAACACCTGCTTTTTATAACTATTTCGAATTTTAAAAATTACTTTACCACCGTATTCTAGCCATGTTAAGAAAGCAATTTATAAAAAAAAAGATGTGTGTATCCTCTTAAATACTCTAATTAGGCGGTACTCTCGGGGTATGCTTTCATTAAACATGCAGAATCAACTTCTTAAATAAACTTATAATATTATATATTACTGACACTTTGTAACCATTATTAACAATTGAAACATTATGTAGCACTTAACGTGTAATTAGTTACAGCTTACGTTGGATAATTAAATGCATTACTATTACTTGCCTAAATGCTCAAGAGATGGCAGCACTACTCTATTGATTATTATACCCTTTCGAAGTTTTTTTCTCCAGGGAACCCTTATGCAATATCAGTAAAGGAAATTGACATTTTAACACAGTTATAGTGAAGACAATACAGGATTATTCATAAATCTCTCCAAGGATCCAGAGTACATGCAGCAAAAAAGAACATTCGAAAGAATAGAGAAGCATTTAATTTACATACTTTACAGGTGTTCTACGCTGCTAAAAAAAATTAGGGGAGCGAGCAAATAAAGGAAGAAAAACTGTTGCACGATACCCATTCATGGGCATAACATGGAGAATACAGGTGTAATAAAACGCAGCACAGACAAAAAGAATAAAAAAAAATTGAATGGGAACTTTAATTCTTGGAAATTGTACTAAGTGCATGAAATAATGCTTTGGGTCAACAATTTGGTTGCATGTTGTTTGATTGACAAAAAAAAAAAATGCTGTTTAGTAATGATACAGGATATTTAATTTCCGTGTGTGGTCCTCCCTCAAACTTCTAAACTGCCACATACCTGTTCTGCATGGATGCAATCTTGACGAATTCTGATCCTCCTGTTCTCCAAGTAACAGGAGGCCTTGGCCTTGTAGCAACGCGTCGTACGAGTTTGTCCCAGACACGTTCTATTGGATTAAGATCAGGAGGGTGGTTTTATCAACTCTATATGCTGTATTGTTTCAGCTTCAAGAAAGTTCTCTACAAGATGAACTGCATAGAATGGGGCCTTATCTTGCATTTAAGACTACATAGTACCCTAGAAATTTCATAATTACCGAAAAATTCTTTTTTGCATTTTCTTGTGGTTCATATCATTGAGAAGTTTGCCACGAAATTTCAGATCTGTTAAGAAATTATTTTCTAAGATAATTGTGGAGTTTTCTGAGCTATGATTTTGGTTTCTGTTTCATTTTAAAGCATTTTTCCACTCTTAATTTGAATTAATTAAAAATATTCTTCTGCACAATCAACTCTTTTAGTGTGAAATGTTCATTAATTGCAATTTCCATTATTAAAATCTTTTCTTCTTGATTATGTTTTGAGTTTTTGACTTCTCATAGTTAATTAATTAAAAATGATTTCAAAGCCAATTTTTGCTTTAAAAATAGTTTATATAACTTAGAAGCTTTATCATTCATTTTTCCTGTTGAGAAAACGCCATGGCTAAAATATTCCCCGGTTGCTGTTAGAAACAATATTTCGAAGAGATGGAATACTACCGAAAATTTATGTATTTAAAAATCAATCCTTGGCTGATACTGCAATTAGAATTCCCAATACAAGTATTCTGAATTATAGTATTGCCGATAAAATTAAATATTTCATTGATGTACCAAACTACATTATACGAAACATATTGTAGGGATTTATTTTAATATTTTAAAGTCGTGCAACAAGAGCTAAAACTTCCTAAGCTGACCGACTTAACCCTTTATCTATCGACGGTACTTATAAGTAACACTCACTTTAAAATTATACAGACGGCGTTTTCAGCTGATTGCGAAGATTGTCATTTTTGTTCCGAAAAATAGTTAATTTCAAAAGGTAAATATCTTATTTGTTTGCATGTTAATGAAGACCTTAGAATATGATTTGACTATTTATTTTAAGTAAACAGTGTGTATATAATTATTTTATAGTTGAATATCTTTAATTAATTAATTAGCTCTAACGGATTAAATTTTCCAAAGTTGAGTATTTTGTTTATGTATATCCCTTAATTTTCAATGTAGTGATTCAAAAAGAAATACTGCATGAAAAAAACTGTAGTAAATTATAATGTGGTAGATAAAGGTTTAAAACACAAAAAAATTAAATTTTATGAACAAACCTGGCTATTCTTAGCTTAAATTAGTATCATTATTATTTTGTAATAAATGTTTTTTGTTTCAAAAATTTTGTGAAAATATTAGGTTGAGATTAAGTTGAATAAATTGTCGTCGTAACATATGCAATCAATATTATGAAAAAATATATTTTGAATTAAAAAAAGTTTTCAGTCATATTTAATTAAGATAGTGTTTTATTGTAGAACATACATCGGAAAATAACATATTAATAATTAGAGTTTTACGGGCGTTAAAAATTTTTGTTTTATACCTTTACAAACTTTAAATACGTTTTTCTCAGACTTTCAATTTTGGAGGTAAAAGTGCTTTTTAATAAATAAAGCTTTTTTTTTTGTTCATCATAGAGCCTTGAAATTTTTTGTATATACTCCCAAATCTATGTTCTATACAATTAAGTATGTGTTTAAGTCTGAGATCTCTAGTTATTTTTTTAGGAAATGCTAAAATTACTATTTTAAAACTTTTCGTGCTTTTTACAGATTTTTCTAAAAAAATAATTATTAAAAATAAACAAGGGAATAGATTTTCAAATCCATACTAACTTGTTTGCAATAATCTAAGAAACATAAATAACTTAAAATGACTAAAACATATTTTAAAAAGTGAGCATTTTATAACAGTTTGAAAAAACATCAAAAAAATTCTTAATTATTTAAAATTATAAGACAGTGGCTGGTCAAACTGACTTTTTACTTTCAGAATCAACTTAATAATATAATCTGAATATAAAATATAAATTATTTTACTGTCTCCAAAAACAATTTTTGAAAAAGGGTACTGCGTAGCCTCAAAGAAAGAAATCACCAATGACTGCAGCTTGAGGTACGACATGGGGGGTATAAAAAGATTTCGCCTGCATATCTTTGAGCCGTCAAATTGTCATTCCGAATGATAAGTCCCTCAATTTTCTCTGCTAATGTCTAAAATGCGTAAATTACTTTTTGGACTTCTAAGCGGAAATTTTTCGTTCTATGACTACAGCATCTCAAACAACAATGAAACCGTTATATGCGTGTGTCATGACTTGGGTGGCTTCCATTGGCGTAACGTACACCCCAGCATCGCGGGGGAGGCATGACTCTAGGGGGGCCCAAAGCCTGACTGATGCCAAGTACGTATTTGGGCTTGGGGCACAAAACCTGACTGTGCAGTGGAGGCCTGTGAGTGAATACGAGTGAGTGAGTAAATATTAACGTCGCACTGCTCCGCTACACGAGGGTTTTTGCCAACGGACCTCGTAATTTTGAACCTTGGTCAAGTGACGATGACGACAACTGAGCTGGCATCCCCCTGTTCTAACTACCACACCAAAGGGAGGACGTTTCAGCTCTCGACAGATTTAGCGCGCATCGCTGCCCTACATGTAGGGTCTTTAGTGGTACTGGACTCGAACTCGTGACAAGCCAGCCGCGATCCGATACCTTGACCACTAGGCTACCGCGGCCACATGGGAGGGAGACTAATACTCTCTGTTACGCCTCTGGTGGCGTCTAAACTGCCGTGTTTATGAAGGATCTTGTTGAAATCAGAAGGAAGATCGTTTTTTAGTTTATTATACGGATTTAAATAATCACTGTGCATTCTGAGCGACGACTAGAAAGCACACACTGCATTCAAAAGACAACGACAGAGTGTGAAGACAAAGACAGTGAACGAGATTAGAAAAAGGGGAATTTCCGGGCTTCTGGTTAGTGGTAGAGTTACAGTTGTAGTAGTTTTTATGCGGAAAAGAGAGAGGTGTGTGGGTTGAGGTGTGTTTGCATGGATGTTGATAAATATATGTTGACTTATTTGGATGTTGACTTATAAGGTGATGAGGTCTCCACACACATATTGTAATAATATTCACTTCAATAACAATACACACATGCAATTAACTCCTTTTTATTTTTTATTGTTTTTACATACATTATGACTTTCTTAAAACATTATTTAAAATAACTAAGCAAATTTTTTCGTAATAATGCTTATGGATGATATTATAAGTTAAGTTTGAAGCTCACATCGAAAAATGTCCTAAAAAGGCGATAAGATAAAAACCGCATTTAAGTACAAGATGTTAACTCTTTGCCTCAACAGTTTTAGGCTCCTTTTCTGTAACTTTTTTCGTATTCCAGTCTTGTAATTCAGCTGAGACGAGTAAGTTAAAGACGGTTGATGTAATAAAATAGATCCCTGCAGTAACGAAGAAAACTTTGTTCCAATTTGCTCTGGTGCCCTATAAAAAATACGAGGAAAGTTTTCAATCAAAAATAATTTATTTATTCCAAATAAAATTAAATGATTTATAAATGCAACAATATTAAATAATTGATTTATAAATGCAACAATATTAAATAATTGATTTATACGATAAGAATAAATTATTTATTAATGCAAAAATTCATTTATTTGTAAATGTATTATAAATACAGTATGTTAATATTAGTGAAAACTTAATAATAATATCTTAAATTATTCATTAAGGTGATTAACTAATATTACACAGAATCATTAATATTCTAAAAGACGCTTAAATATCGGTTGATTCAAATATAATGTGATCAATTTCAAAGCATCATAAATTCTTTTTGAATTTAGTTATTTAAACGAAATTTTCAATGTGGTTTCCTTTAGCGTAGTATATTTTACGTAAATGTTTAGAGCAAGCTAAAACAGTATATACAAAAAAATATTGTGATCAAAATTATAGTTTCTAAACCTATTTAAATGATATCTCTTTCACCTTTGGCCTATCATTAATTTTTGTGATATTGTCTTATTTAAAATTTTTTTTATATAACAATAAATATTATGTATCTGTTAAATGAATATAATAACACCGGCGGCTAGCTGAAATAATTTTAATTGGTTATACTTTCTAATTGAGCACACAGTTACAAATACATAAAATAAAACCCAGTTAACCTTTATACAAATACTAAGGGGTTGGCGAGGGCAGACATTGGCATGTCCTTTCTTCACCGAGGAGGCAGGCTGACTCTCGCACGTCCTTCCTTCACCGAGGTAGCAGTCAGACTCGTTACTTGTTCATACGGCCAGGAGAGGGCGCTCTATTACCATTCGTTACACTCCCCCTCTGGTTCCTAGGTATCGTCCTCGATGAGGAACCAGCAGAGTTGTCTTTACTGGGTCTTCCTCTTTTTCTGAGAGGCATCACTGGAGTGGCTTCCTTGTCTATGCATGGACGAAGAGCAGATGAATGGTAAGGTCCGAGAACCTCAAGTTGATTGTTTGGATTTGCCACTTCGTAAGTCGTCGGAGAGCGTTGAGTCACAATAATATAAGGCCCATCTCTTTTGGGCATGAATTTAGATGTCTTCTTGTGGGCAGCATTGCTGAGGGGATGAAGGGTTACCCAGACTTTATCACCTGGATGATACAAGGGACCAGGACGGTGTCTTTTATCATAGAAGGTCTTTCGCTGATCTTGTTTCTCTTCAATTCTTTCACGGACTTCAGAAGGGATTCTTGCTAATCTTTTCAAATATGGGGTAATCTCTGGGACGAAATTTTCATTATCTATGATGGCTCGAAAGTCGTTGGTTACATCATCTATAGTTCTCATCTCTCGTCCAAACTGCAGATAAGCAGCAGTTTTACCGGTGGTATCACACTTGGCACTGTTCAGAGCAAAACGGATAGACGGCAACTTATCTTCCCATTCATCGTGTCGATTTTGAACTAAGATAGCAATTCTTGGTTTTAGGTCACGGTTTTTTCTTTCAACAGGATTTGCTTGAGGATGATAAACAGGAATAATGTCTTGATCTATGTTCAGTATGAAACAAAGTTGTTGCATGACGGCACCCACAAACTGAGAGCCATGGTCGCTAATTAATCTTCTGGGTAAGCCGTATCGTAATAAAACTTCTTCCATTAGAGTTGTAGCACATTCTCTAGCAGTGGCTTGAGGGAGAGCAAAAAGCTCAACCCATCTTGTGCAACAGTCCTCAACAATAAATATCCACTTCTTTCCGGATGGACTTTCAGGCAAAGGTCCAAAGAGATCAATGGAAATTGTCTCAAAACGTTGAGAATACACAGGTGTACGTAAGAGTCCGGAAGGTTTTTGGTTGGATGGTTTGTAGCGATTGCATTCTGTGCAATTCTTTACATAATCAGTGATGTAAGAACGCATACCTGTCCAATAATACCGTTTGGAGATTCTTTCAAACGTTCCATCGGCTCCATAATGACCTGCGTTCGGGGCATCATGGTGAATTTTCAAAATGTCTTGTCTTTCGTGAATTGGCACAACTAATTGGGCATCTTCACTTTCAGAAGTAGGTGAGTAACGGAATAAGATTCCTTGATTCATGAGGTATCCTCTTTCTAACCAGTTGGCAAAATTTACACCCTTCTCATTGTTTTCAAAACATTCAATTATTTTCTTCAACTCGTCATCCTTCAATTGTTCTTGGCGAACTTCTTTAGGTGAGCGTGTGGGAAAATCGACGAAAACAGCAAGAATATCACAGTCTGCTTTTTCTTGCTCTGCTGTGGGTCTAGACAATAAGTCCGCAATAAAGTTCGATCTTCCGGGAATGTAATCGATTGTTAGATTATAAGATTGGATCTGTAGTGCCCATCTTGCAAGTCTTCCGGTGGGAGATTTCAAAGATAATAACCATTTTAAAGGCTGGTGGTCAGAGGAGAGTCTAATAGTTTGTCCTTCAACGTAACCTCTAAATTTTTCAAGCGCCCACACAACTGCAAGAGCTTCTCTTTCTGTGGTAGAATAATTTCGCTCAGAGGACGAAAGTAATCGGCTTGCGTATTCTATTGGGTGTTCCTCATCTTTTTCTCCTTGGAGTAAAACTGCTCCGAGGGCCACGCTACTGGCATCTGTTCGGATGGCAAACGGCTTGGTACCGTCAGCTGGCTTAAGGACAGGAGGAGACGCTAGTTTTGACTTTAGATCTCTGAAAGCTTCTTCTTGTTCAGAGCCCCACTTCCACATTGCATTTTTCTTAGTTAAGTCTGTTAGTGGTTTTGCAATTTGAGAAAAGTTTGGGATGTATCGCCGATACCAGGAACAGGTTTGTACAAAGCTTTGCACTTGTTTAATAGAGGTTGGGGACGTCATATCTGCAATAGCAGCGGTCTTTTGTGGATCAACTGAGATGCCTTCCTTAGTAACGTAATGTCCTAAGTATTTCACTTTTTTACAACAGAAGTTGCACTTCTCTCTATTTGCATTTAATTTAAACAATGAAAGACGTTTAAAAACTTGCTCTAGGTCAGAAAAATGTTTCTCGAAAGTTGGAGACAATATTATGATATCATCTAGATATGACAGTGCTAGCACATTGTTTAATCCTGAACGGAACTTGTCTATCAACCTTTGGAAGGTTGCAGGTGCATTTCGTAATCCAAATGGCATACGAGTGAACTTATAAATACCAAAAGGGCATGTGAAAGCAGTTTTATCTTGATCCTCTGCCGCCACTTTTACTTGGTGGTATCCTGAACGCAAGTCAATAGTCGACATATAAGGTGTTGACTTAGCTTCGTTAAGCAAGTCATCCATCCGAGGCAAAGGATAACTATCTGGGACGGTTTGAGCGTTCAGCTTCCGGTAGTCTATGCAGAGACGCATGTTGCCATTTGGTTTTGGAATCAAAACAACGGGAGAGGCGTACGGAGATTCACATTCTACTATGATGCCTTGCTGTAGCAGAGAATCTAGCTCTTTCTTCAACAGCTCTTTCCTGGCGGGATTCATTCGGTAGGGAGGCACTGAAATTGGTGGATTGTTTTCAGTGTTGATGCTATGTTCGATAAATGGAGTAGCTTCTCCCCCTACTTCGAAGATAGAGTGATGATTTTTAAGTAAGCTGTCCAATTCCGCACGCTGAGAACCAAGGAGTTCTTGTCCTTCATCTTCTCGTAGTTGACAGTTATTTATCGCCACAGGCCGTACATTAACAGAAGTACTCTGATAAGGCGTCACGAAATTGTACGATTTTCGGGAATCGTCACAAAAAGTCCAACAGTTCTTTTGGAAATTCAGTACTATCCCAGCCTTCTCAAGAAAGTCAACTCCAAGTAGAGTGGAGTTGTTTTTGGCATCAGGCAATATTATAAAGGGGGTTTTAAACTTTCTGCCTTCCAGTAGGACGGTTTGAAAGGTACGTAGAACTTCCTTCTGGGTAACGAGTCCATCAGCAAAGGATAGAGATATGGACGTCTTCTCAAAAGCAGCTCCTTGTTGGAGAAGGATAGTATAAAGAGTTGCTCCTGCAATTGAATGACTTGCACCACTATCCGCAAATGCAGTTCCTGAAACTCCGTTTATGCTGATTCTGAGTACAGCATTTCTGTTCGAAGGAGAGAGACTGCTAACTTTCAGAATTCCAAAATGAGCTGGATCACCCTTTGAAGGTTTGCAATCAGGGCATTTTGACTTGGTGTAGCCGGGCTTTCCACATCTATAACAGGACAGAGGATTTCGGCTTTCAACTTGAGAATGTCCTCTAAATGATTTTTTTGGTTCTTCCTTTGCCTTATCCACCGTTCTTGTACCGATTTGCTTATTTATTTTTGAGGGGAAAAAAGTTCTTCTTACGTCTGGTACAACTTTATGGTTCGACGTCTTACCTCGAGCAATTTCATAATCGTCTAATTTTTGTACTAACTCAGAGGAGCTTTTAATATCTCCCCAGATATCCACGAAGTGTTCTTTAACTTCCTTCGAAACTCTTTTCTTAAGCTGATCGGTAAGAACCAAATCCTTAAGGGAGTTAAAGTCTTTCACTTCTAGGCTATGTAGCCATCCTTCCAAATAATTATTTAGCTCGTACGCGAAGTCCTTCCACAAAGCGTTGGGTTGTTTTTGATGAGTGCTGAACTTCATTCGAAACGATTCAGCACTCAACTTGAATCGTTGGAGTAGTACTTGCTTAATGTGCTGGTAATTTTCTAATTTGTCTTTGGGTTCACGCAAGATAATATGAGAAATGTCGATAGGTAACATAGGTAGAAGGTGTGTTACATAATCGACTTCATCTATGTTAACTTGCTCACACTGCCTTTCAAATATTTTAAGATAGGTGGAAATATCAGAATTTTCCACAAATCTGGGTATGAGGTGTTGGATATTTATTTTTTCTGCGGCAGTAGCACTAGTGTTAGTTGAAGTAGCAGTCATGCTTAACTTCATGCGTTCTAGTTCTAAAACCAGTCCCTCTTGTTTTCGTTTGTAATCATTTTCCTCCTTTTCGTCACGTTCGGCCTGAACCCTAGTTTCAATAATTGTTTCTAAAAGGGTTTTAGTAAACTGTTCATCATAGTCTTTCGAAGTTAGGATTAAATTTTTAAAGTCTATTACTCTCATCATTTCTCCTATTTCGAGGCCTAATTCTGTAGCTAGTGTTTTTAAGTCATCTTTGCGCGCTTTAGCAAGATACGCCATTGTTTTAACTTTAGAAAAAAGGGTCAATAATAAAGTCCGACAGCCACAAATTAAATGTAGTTAATTTAATTTTAAAATAGTTACCCTTTATAATTGAGCATCAACTAGTCATTAGAAGAACAAGAATTGGATATTCGCACACAATACTATTCAAAAATATCTTATAAATGTCTTACAGGAAACAAAATCTAAAGTTTGAAAGCAAAATGAAAATTCAAGTAAAAAGAAATTCTGATGAACTTAGTCAAAACAACATAAAAAAATTAATCCTTTGAAGGAATAAAAATACTGCTTAAAAATGTTGTAAATATTTTGCAGAAGGCAAAATCTTAGCTTTGAAAATAAAAATAATTCACATATAAAAGAAATTCTGATGAAATTCAAAATCGAAACAAAACCTATGAATGAATCTTTTGAAGGAATAAAAATACTTTTCTCTATAATACTTTTTTTTTAACAAAAAATAATAACAATTTCTTTCTTTTAAATTCACAAAAATCTAATATGTGATCAAAATTCTTCAATATAGTTAGAAATAAAACACAGTAAACAACATTTAAATTCAATAAGAAAAAAGTACTAAACAGGAAATATCAATCTCAGTGACACTCTTGCGTCATAAGTGAATTAATGAGTCAGCAGTAAAAGTGAAAAGTATCCTAGATTAATAAATTTTACAGAACAAACAGTGAGTGCTGTATTCTGAGTTCCAAGTAAAATGAACAAGAAAAAAAAAGAACATCTGATTTTCACCAGGCACGGGGTGAGAGACAGAAAATCGGGAGGGGGGAAACCCTTAGTAACAAAACGAATAGCTTTTAAAGAAAACAGGCAGTGAAAACTCAAGGTCAGAAGTGGGGGTAAAAATTCCCCAAACAAGTACACTAATAGTCATAAATCACAGGCAGGGAGAAAAATTGAACAAAAGTAGAAAGAGTTTTCTTACTAGAGAAAGGAATTACTCAAATAAAATAGACTATTAAATTATTATGGTTATATATATGCCATAAAATACAAATACACAAGTAAAATTCAACAAAAAGTCAAAATGAATAAGAAAACAAAACGAAAGAAACTTATCTGACGATCCGTGAAAACGAATGCAATCCAAAATTTCTAATTTCCCGGTAGGAAATAAACAATCCAACTTCGTAGCTGGCAGCTACAACTTCAGAAAATACTTTTAGAAATTCTTTATGAACTAGCAGTTCAGAATATTGAGGATAATTTCGTTAGACTAGCAGTCCTATTAAAATTAACTTCCTCTTCGTGCCCCACGTTGGGCGCCATTTTATAACGTGTACTCAAAGA
>BMAV01018684.1:22750-37483 GCA_019973955.1 Trichonephila inaurata madagascariensis | reverse complement strand
CTACACGAGGGCTTTTGGCGACGGACCACGTAATTTTGAACCATGGTTAAGTGACGTGGACGACACCTGAGATGGCACCCCCCTCTCCTAACTACCACACCAACAGGAGAGCGTTTCAGCTCTCGACAGATTTAACGTGCATCGCTGCCCTACACGGCGGGTCTTTAGTGGTACTGGACTCGAACTCGTGACAAGGCAAGCCACGATCCGATACCTATACCACTCGGCTACCGCGGCCGTTTAAAAAGGATAGGAATTATGAATAGTAATTTCTAAAATTGAAGTAGAATTAATTATTATTATTTTTTACGCAACCGAAAGCTCCTCCCCTAAAATGGATTTCCGCAAAAGCCATTTTTAGTGGATCTCTAGTTAATAAAGTAAATATGACTGTCAAATTTAAAGTCTAAATCCAATAGTTCAAACATGGAAAATTTTTATCAATAAGATCCGTTCAAAAGATCCGTTCTTAGCAGATTTCAATAAAAAAAAAAATTAAAAAATAAAACGCATTATATTATGCCTAATGGTTATAAAACGAGAATCAGGTAATTTTGATGTTAAAGATGCACCTCGCACAGGCAGGCCCGTCGTCGAAAATGTCGGTAAAATCACAGATATAATCGAAATTGACCGGCATGTTAGTAATCGTAGCATCGCCCAAGAGCTAAGGATCGATCATAAAACAGTTTTAAGCCATTTGCGCAAAGTTGGATTCAAAAAGAAGCTCGATGTATGAATGCCACACCAATTAACACCAAAAAACATGATAGATCGAATTTCCATCTGCGAAGCCTTGGCCAAAAGGAATGAAATCGACCATTTCTTAAATGGATGGTGACTGGGGAGGTAAAATGGGTCACGTACTACAATATTGTGCGAAAACGATCGTGGTCAAAGTGCGGTGAAGCAACTCAAACAGTGGCCAAACCAGGACTATCGGTCACGAAGGTTCTACTTTGTATTTGGTGGGACTGGAAAGGAATTATTTATTATGAGTTGCTTCCGCATGACCAAACACTAAATTCAACAACTGGACCATTTGAAACTAGCGATTGACCAGAAATGACCAGAATTGGCCAACAGAAGATATGTTGAGTTCCATCAGTACAACGCCTGGCCTGCAGTGACTCGCCAGAACCTCTGGGAGCTTGGTTGGGAAGTTTTAATGCATCCACCATATAGTCCGGACCTGGCACCAAGCGATTACCACTTTTTTCCTCGTATTGCAAAACATTCTGAGTGATAAGAAATTGGGATCAAGAGAAGATTGTGAAAATCGATTACTAGATGTTTTCGCCAATAAGGGCCAAGACTTCTATCAGAGAGGCATTATGAAGCTACCTATAAAATGGCAACAAATTATACAACAAAACGGTGCATATATTTGACCCAAATCAGACATACGGAAGCATGTTAAATAAAGTCTTGATTTTTATGCAAAAATAATGGATTTCTTTTTCCCCAACCTATAATATAATATACAGCTATACATCTAGCTTGACCGCATATTTTGCGAAATATTACTGAAGATTCATTGAAAGGGTTTGACAATCGACATATTAAAAGCATATTTACTGCTTGAGTATACACACATACATACTGCAAAAGGAATTCAAATAATTGCTTTTGAAGTATTGTACGTTTCAATTTTTTCTAAATGTGGAAAAAACACATAATATTAACAGAATTATACGGAGCCAATATTGAATATGGCTTTGAGTTCAAAGCCGTATTTAATCTCCTGGACAAAGTTTCTAAACTATTATTTTTTTTTTTTAATAAAATTCTTGTATTGTTTTGTCAATAAATTTTTATCAGTTAAAAGTTAAGACCTAGTTTTATGAACAAAGTGATTTTTAAGTTAGTAAATAAATTACAAATTTAATTATATCATTTATAATACTAAAAATTTATAGAATAATAAATATCTAAATTCTTGATATTGTGATCATTTAAATGCATTGTAAGACACAAATTCCTTTCTTACTTGGTTAGAGTGTATTTTTGTACATTGACATCAATAATCAATTAATGCTCTTAAAGTTTCAAGTTATAAGGCTGATAATGGTCAAGTAAAGTCATGGTTCAAATCCAATTCTAATGCCGAGCTGCGATACAATGAGACAGGCGTGAGGTACATTTAATTAATAGAGAGTCCTTTTTATTTTTTTCATGTTTCAAGATATGAAAATTAGAAAAGTTTGATGTTGATTAAAAGTTTGATTACCACTATTTGATTGCAGTTTAAAATCATGATTTAAAATAATAAACTTCAATCACATAATTCCCAATAATGATTGTCAATCATGATTCAAAATAATGATCGTTAATCATGATTCGAAATAATGATCGTCAATCATGATTCAAAATAATGATAGTCAATCATGATTCAAAATAATGATCGTCAATCATGGTTCAAAATAATGATCGTCAATCAGGATTCAAAATCAGGATCAAAATCACTCAATCATTTGCTGCCAATGACATCAAATACTTATCTCAAATCAGATTAAGTACATTAAAAACAAATCAAAATAAGATGACTAAAAAAAAGTGCAAAGGATTTCAAAATCAATTACTGAAGTAATTGGAACATAAAATGCACATCTGGCATTATCATGTATAGTAAATTGAAATTCTTTGAATATATGTGGGCTTATTGTGTATAAAAAATTACTCTAACTTATCAAATGATAAATATTTTAATGCGCAGCGTTGTTAGGTATAAATACATTAGAATGACTTTTTTTTATAAATCTTCTCCACCTACGACTTAAATAGTTCAGCTTCTGTTTACAATTTTAATTTGTCAAATAAGGATTTCAAAAATATTGAAAATCCAGATATTAAATAAGAGTGAAGTTGTATTTACCATACTTCTTCATCTTCCTGAGAAAGAGCACACAAGTGGTTTTTATATAAATTATATTGAATATTTTAAATGAATTTAAAAGCTTTTTGTTATTCAAGGTCTTTGTCTTCATTGCAAGTTTCAGTGAATGTAGGATGTTTTTAAAATATTTTTAAAATTGTGTAATTGTATTCAACAGTTTCGCAGCGCACAAGTTCTCTAAAGATAAACTCCAAAAAAAAAACATGCACTTAAATGTATTGAGATAGATTTAATATTTTTATTCTAGATCAAGGTGGTTTAAGCTAACTGAGACAGTCTTGGCCGGAAATCGGCTATAGTACTTATGTAGAAGGACAAGGAAAAATATTGCCAAAAAGTGTCGAGATTTTAATTTTGTCTTGCATTTTCATTGCTCTAAAAATAAGAACAATGGTATAGGACGATAGACATTATAAATAATATAAATTAATTAATTATAAGATGATTATTTTATGCCCATTTGAAAAGGTTATAACGAATTTAATGCTCAGCTAAAATGAAAAAAAACAAACAGTTTTTAATCTTTTGTCATATTTTATCAACAATTCTTATCCTTTATTGATAAATGTAGGGAACAATCAAGATAATTATTAAAATATCGAAGAGAAAATACGGAAGAAAAAAAGTAAAAAAAATGTTCCATTTACCTGCTAGAGGTGGACACATATCCACATGGGTAACATTTAACCCTGAATATTTGAATCCATTCACAAAAAGTAATAATGAATATAAAACGATTATAAGAGGGAGATTGCAACCTGATGCTGTTACACCAAGAATAAACAGACCAGATCCATACATAGCTGAAAAAGATAATACATTGTTGTTGAATATATATATATATATATATATATATATATATTTATATTTAAATAAATCTTATATACAAGTACATGTATGTTAATCTTTAGTATTGAGAAGGGAAAAATAGTTTTTCCTTGTAGAAAAAAATGTTTCACAATGAAAAGTTTAAAAAAAACTATTAAAAAAAAAGATAAAAGAAAACTTTGATGCAGCATGGTAAAATGAATAACTTCCTGTAACTTACCTATTGAATTAAATATTTTACGTACAACTGTAACAGTGAACTTTTTCGAGCTGATCATTTTATCTGCCAAAAAGGATGCAGATACACCTCCAAAGGCTTCAAGTATGTTTGGCAAACCTGTTACAAGTCCACTCTAGGAAAAAAAGGCCTTATTAAACTTAATGTAAACATGTAACTCTTAAAATGTTACACTTTGATAAATTTTTAAGAATTCTTTTTAGAGAAAAACTATGAACAACAAATTGTCAATTAATTCAAACCCTTAATATTTCATTTGGATGTACAAGTATTGTAATACAGAAAATAAAATTTGAAGTAATCAACGCAACAAAATAAGCTCTCGTGTATTCTTTCATGAAAACTTTTTGTGTGAATTTCAGTATTTGCCTTTTTGTAATTAACATATGAAGTTACATCAATGATGAGCGAATCTTTTTTTTAAAAAAAATATGGCAATACACTTTTATGCTATGCTAATACACAATAAAAAAAACTATTTAAAATAAAATAACCCTTTGACATCATTTGATTCTTTTTATGTTCTTTTATTTAGCTTCTAGCATTTATCTTCTCTAGTTTGGCAGAGAATGATATTGTTCAGTTTTGTAATGACTCTGTGGCGGTGTGATATCTTTATGAACTAGTACCAACATCACGCGAAGACGATCTTTTTGGCGTGATCGGTTACGTACTCGCGTTTGGAACGGAAGGTACCCAGGACGAACCTTTCTTCCTTCAACTCCTTACCAAAGTCTCAAGTGTACAAATGGACAATATACTTAAAAATGGTATTGAAAAATTTAGAAAGTAATTTGTCAATAGAAAAAAAAATGTCTAGAGAGAAAATTCGACGAATTCGTTACCCTATTCGTGTTGATTGATGAAGACCAGTTATAAACAAATTAGTATTAAAAGCCTCTTATTACTCGAAATAAGTTAACAGGCAAAATCACTGAAAAAATTGTGCGAGGTCAATCAAGATCAACCACCTTTTAATTTGAAAGCCAAATGAAAAGGTGGCAAGAACCAATATTTGTCAGTGAGTGAGTGAGTGTTTATTAAATTCGCATGGTGAGGCAGCGAGAAGGCTGTTGGCAACGGACCTCGTAATTTTTAATCACTAGTCCACACCATGCCAAAAGGAGGACTTTGAGCCTCGACGGGTTTAACGTGCATCAGCCCTTCTACATGGTGGGTTTTCAGTGGCACCAGAGCTCAACCTCATGGCACACCGTTTACAAGTCCTTGACCATGACCATTTGTCTACCGTTGGCCACTCGACATCATGTTAGAGACATTTGAGTCGTTATAAGTAGGAGAAGCATTTTAATACGATTTTTTTTTGTGACGAAAGTTGAGTACAGTGAAATACGTTTAACGCGAAAGTGCTTAAGGCGAAATATCGGATAACACGAAATAATACAGTGGTTCCGACAAACTACTGTGTATTTTCATGCATTTTTTCTCTTAATACGGAACGAAAATTGCTTAACACGAAAATATTTCCCTTCTGGGGATGAACAAATTACATAAAACACCAGTCAGATTGGACTGACCTATTGTATTATTGGAAGAATTCGTTGCAGTAGGTGATCATAATGTGTGTACAGTCCAAATTGTGCCAGAGAAAGACATTTTGAGTTAGTTTAAAACTTAAAAAATATTACATTTATGCAGATACCAGCGACGAAAATGAAATGAATAATGCAGCTCCTGTTCCCACGTCATCCAAAACGAGGAACATCATGAAAATTATGTCCAGTTTCTTAGACGAACATTCCAACGTTGAAATGCGTAACAAAATGGCCGACATCGAACAATTTGTTGACAATTTTATGCTGAAAATGACAATGCAAAAAAAAATTATCAGATTATTTTCCAAAACTTCAACGAATGTTTCGTTTTTCAAAAAAGTTTTAATTTTTTGTATTAAGTTTGTTTCTTTAAGTTCTTGTGAATGTTTTGTTTCACTGATTTTTATTTAATGCATACATATGGTATATGTCTGTTTAAATAAAAAATAACTCTAATAAACTTAATTTTTTTTTGTTGATATTTTTTTTTTATTGCAATATCTTTTAACACGAAGTTTCATTTTTTTTTACACGAAATAAATATGGCAACTCCTTCAGTTTCGTGTTAAGCGATTTTCATCGTTACGTCTTTCAAGCAAAGTGGTCAAGTATGGAATGGTGTAGTTTAAGGAAGGTAGTTATCATTTCATTTGCTCTTCCAAGAGTCATTCAGAAACCGAAAAAAAAAAAGGTCACTGGAGAATTGGCACTAACTGTGATTGAGAAACAAACGGTCTCATTTCCAAAACCAATTAAGGCTGTGAAAACCGTGTAACGGTAAAGTGAGATCATAATCCCTGGAAATTCATTTTCAATCTCTTTTGCATTTTGCTTTGCAGAAATTTCTGTGTTTATTCGCCGTAAACGTTATCTCTTATACTTGTCTACGATAAAAGTTTGCATGGGTTTCACTTATTATATCGACCCTTTTATGTAAGCATATCTAATTCCATTTGAGTTTTTCTGATACTTTTGTACAGTGCTTCTCAAACTTTCAATATTCGCTACCCATTATTCAATCATCATTTTCATCGTGCCTCCCTCCATACAAAAACAATGTATTGAATTCACTAATACTATAAATCTTACTATATACTTTATAATACTATAATACTTTAAATCTACAACACTACTTTACCCGCTTATATGCTACCAACGTATATAAACATCTCGCTCTACCCAAACATTAATTTTCTGGACGTATATATACGTCTTTCCGAAGTACGTTCTTTTCTGTGCACTGCTATTCATAAAATTATTCCGAAGGCTTTGGAATGCAATAAAAGGACCTTGACAGTGTTTGCAAAGAATTTACTCATTTCAGAGGATTTGCTTATTTATTCCTTTTCTCCCCCCCCCTCAAAAAACCCCCGTCAAAATACGCACTCCTACGTGGAAAAGGGTGGCATTGGGAAGCGAATCACGTAACTTCAAATTGACAGTTAAAGAATTAATTATAAACCGTACAAATTATCAAGATAAGCGTTAATACACACAAGCCCATGGAATCACTGATAATTATCAAACTTGTTCTTAACTTAATATTGTTAAATTACTAACGAAATACATTGCAAAGTACTGATACATTTATCAGTGTATTATATCAGTGTAAAAGTGTATTTTATATTTTATTATATCAGAAAGAATTTTGTTTGTTTACTTTCAGTAAATTTATGATTTTTTAAATAATCTTTTGTTTTCGACTTTTCAAAATGCTCGGGGCCCCCTTATAGAGCTATCACGCCTCCAAAGGGGGGGCGCCGCGCGCCAAAAAGTTTAAGAAAAGCTTCTTTTGTAGATAATCATTCAATAGGGAAAATTATCTTAATTTTGATCACTAGTGTACAATAGCTCCTGAAATAAAACGTGTATGTAAGTTATTATTTTTGGGTGCCATCCTATTTTGTAGGATCTTACTGCTTCAACTCCGAAATGAAGAACGGTATTTAGATAGTTTGGAATTTCCGTAACTAAGACCGTCAGTCCAAAGTAAATTCCTATGTGACCAATAAGAAGACCCAACATTGGCACAGACGTGAGGATTTTCTTCCAAGGCACATCTAGATCCTGAAGAAAAAAAACATAGTTACAACAAAGAAACATGTTAAAAATAACTAATAATCACCGGAAAAATCTACACATTTTTACTTTCTTGTTATACTATTCATCTAAAAAGCTACGTAAGTAGTACCAGAGAAGCTGAATCACACCTTTTATATTTATTGGGTTGAATATGACCTATATAAGCAAAAGTATTGAAATTATAGAATATTCAATTTGTAAAGAAAGAATTTTATAAAAGGTTTGAAAAGTATGATTGTGGGTATTAACTTCTTCAAATATTATTTGGAGGAATTAATATATACACAACAAAATTCCTTTAATTTTTAGACATAGAAGAAAATGGACTAAACTCTTATGTATACAGCAATTAAACTCAACAACCAAAAATAAACTGATATTATTTCAAACATATGCTTTAATTCAGTGTTTCTCAAACTTTCAGTATTTGCAACCCAATGTTCCATCGTAATTTTCATCGCCCCCCACCTTGATGCAATTACAATGTATTGAATTCAATAAAGTGAAACTAAAGCTACAGTACCACTTTAAGCTCTTCTGTGCCACCGGTGTATATAAACGTCTCACTCAGTCAAAGCGTTAATTGCCCAGGACGTATATATACATCTTTCCAAAGTACGATATTTTCTATGCATTACTATCCATAAAACTATTCCGAAGGCATTGGAATGTCCTTGACAATGTTCGAGAAGGATTTACATACTTCAAAGAATTTGCTGTGATTTATTCTTTTTCTCTCCCCCCCCCCAATACATCACACGCTCGCACCTTCGTGGAAAACGGTGGCAATGGGGACGAATCGAGTAACTTTTAATCGGCAGTTAAAAATCGGCTAATTTATATACCGTACAGATTATAATGATAAGTGCTAATTTTTGTATAAAATTTTATATATGACAAGCCCAGAGGGTCATTGGTAATTATTAAACTTGTTTTTAACTTAAAATTATTAAATTAATTAGAAAATACATTGAGTGATTCTGATACATTTATAAATGTATTATATCAAAACAAATGTGTATTTTATTTTTTATTATGTCAGTATGTATTTTGTTTGTTTACTTTCAGTAAATTAATATTTTATTTTTAAAATAATCTTTTGTTTTCGACTTTTCAATATGCTCCCTTCTTTCTCATATAGTTATCTCGCCCCCTATTGGGGAGCCCTACAGTTTGTAAAACACTGCTTTTATTTAGCAGTTTCAAATGATACACTGCATTCTACGCGATTCATATTGTTCTAATCTAACTTCGCCTTTAGGTATGTATTACAAGAATGTTAAGTTATTCAATGCAACTTTGAGTATGGTTTATCTCTCTCTTGGTTATATCTGAAGAGACATTCCCACACTGAGACTACTCTTACAGGGTGAAATATCTTCAAACCATGGTATAAGCAAACGGCTTGATACTTTATCTGAATAAAATGCAGGAAAAGAGTTTATGTTAAAAATATAATATAATACTGCTAATAAACAAAATCATTCCTCTATATCAGTGATACTCAACCTGCGGCCCGCCAGCCTTTTTTGAGTTGCCTCTCATGGCCCATTGCACTAAAAAATACAATTATTGGAGAACAATGCACAAAAAATTTAACGGTAAATTCTATCAACCAAGCAATCAAATGTATCAATTTTGCTATGAATTATTTTTTTATAGTAGAATGTAAGCCAAAGGGTCCAGTGGTGGAGTTTTAGTGTATCGCGCTTCTACGCCACAGGTCCGGGTTCTATTCCTGGGCTGGGTAAGGTCGACTCAACCTTTCACACCTACTGCAGTGGGTCGATAAATGAGTACCAAGCTTGTTTGAGGACTTAAACACAGGGGGTCTCGCTTCAGACTGACCTGATCGGGACATCTCTCTCTGCTCATGCACCTCAGCGCCCAATGGTCACATATACTGGGATGAGCACAGTTGGCCTTGGCCCTCATAAGCTGTTGAGCCACTGAGTTTAGGTTTGAGTTTAATGTAAGCAAGAGTCTTGATCATAGAAGAATGAGAATAGAAATTATTCCATAACTCAGTAAAAATTCATAAAAATAAATATTTTTTGTGTGTGTTCGATAGAAAAGTTAATATAGTATTAAAATAAAAGCCAAAAATGAGTTTTAATATTTTGATCAGTTTTTGCCAATGTTGCTTTGGTCTTATAGTTTGCTTTTTCCATTATCTGCATTTTGCTGCCCTCATGAAATAACTTCCATGTGTATGCGGCCCGCGTGAAATACCTATCATGTGTATGTGTCCCGACGGCAAAAAAGGTTGAGTACCCTTGCTCTATATCCATTGAAGTTAATTGAACTGAAAATTGAATTAAATAAACTCAGTGGAGCAACAGTATATGAGGGTCAAGGTCTACTGTGCCTATCTCAGTATACGTGACCATTGGACGATGAGTTGCATGAGCAGATGTCCTGATCAGGTGGTCAGTTCGAAGCGCAGTGTTTAGTCCCCAAGCACGCTTGGTTCCCCTATTTCAACACACCGTAGGGATGAAAGGCTTTGACCTTGCCCAGCCCGAGGACCTGTGGTGCGGAAGCGCGATAAGCTTCTACTCGACAACAACTGGGCCTCCAAAATTGCATTATAAAGAATAAATGCATTAAAAATTAATACTGCGTTTCACAGTTCAACAATTGACGTGCAATTTGCAAATTCGATCGAGATAATAATTATAATCTTCCAATAAATATGTGATGCTTAACAATAGAATAAAAATTAAAAATCACTTTAAGTAAGTTATTCTACTTTGGAGGACTAACTGTACATTTTCTCTTCGGTGTTTGACATTATGACTTACAAAGAATCTTCATAAATGAGTTACACTAACCAACATCAATCTGAGGGTCACAGAATTTATGAGTATTTATATCAAATCTGTTACGCTGAATACAAAAACAATACTCATTTTTGACATTAAATTCATTTTTTACAATTAGAGAATTTATATTTGCTTATTGATTTCAATAAATATCAAAGTTATATTTAGTATTAATTAAATTTAATGATCACAACACGACAAAGAATTCTTTAAATCAACACATAGAAAAAAATTCTACTCGTAATAGTCGCAATACAAATTTATTATATTACGATTAAAATTTTTTTACTCATTTCATTAACTTACAAAAAAAAAAAAATATTGGAATAGTACTGCAGTTTCATTAACTCTAGTGCAGCATTAATTTTTCTTTAAATGCTGGTTTACGATGCTTACTTACTTACGATTTTTAGACGATAAAATCGATGTTTACTTTACTTATTTTAATTTTTGGATCAGGATATAAGTTAACGTTTGTTTGATATTTTGACAGACTACAGGTCTGTATACTCAGTATAGCAATAAGTATTCGAATGATGATTTCCAATATGAATTTATTCGTAATTATAAAAAATTACTTATATCGAACAGAAAAATAGATACTGTGTTTAATTCAGGCTAAGAAATCTAGATTCTGAAAGTCTTTAAGAAATCTGATACAATAATTTGATTTTTACGGGGAAATGTGTTATTGTTATCAAATACTACCGAAAAAAATTCTAAAATTATTTTTATTTATTATTTTTTTTCATTACTCATATTATTTAATGAATGCAAATATAATTCTAATTTTAAATTATGTTTAAAAATTTTTTTAAAGACTTAAAGAATTATAAATTTGTATACAAACGCATTTATATTTTTATTTATATAGTAAATATATATATTACTTCTGAATTTAAAAAATCGATAAATTAGAACACTGCAACCACTAAAAAGCTGATTTCAAAGAAATCTGATTATTACAAGTAATATAAAAATTCTTTTTGAAGTCAATTCCTACTTAGAACAACAAAGAATAATTTTCTTTTAAATAAATCAATATTTGAAAAAAAAACGGTATTAACATTGTCATGCACTTTAATTTTTAAACAATATATTTGAAGCCATGAAAAAATTAGTTAGAAAAACTTACTGGCGCCATCTCTTGACGCTATTTCTAACTTTATCAGATATAACGCAGAATAAATTTAAAAATAAAGATTAATTAATGAATTAATATTTGAAAAAACTGTATTAATATCAAGTGTCCTCCGCTAGAAGTTTAAAAAATTTATTTGAACTTCAGTGGATGAATAAAAAGTATTTTGTTAACGATTGAAAATTTGAACAATGTATATATATATATATATACATGTAGGGAGCGGGTAAATAAATAGTATACATTGAAAAATATTCTGTATGAACGGTAACATAATCATGTGTAGGAATAGTATATCATACCATGTGAGATATTTTATCATCTTCTGTTTGATAGTAAAGTGAGAGCTCTTCTTCTGAAATACTCGGATGTATGTCTGGTGAATCATATATGAATATACACCACAGTATAAACCATATGCAACCGCAAGTACCTAGAAAATAGCAGTTTTTTGCATATAAATGATTCATCATAAATAATGTCGAGTGAAAAAATAATTCTGCTCCTCATATATATACTTCATGAATACAGTTAAAATATTTACAATTCATTGAAATATTATGTAACACAAATTATATATTGTTATATATCACAGAGAGAAGCTGTGAAATGCACTAAATCAATCATTGTGTATGTGTGTGCGAAGAGTTTATCCGTTGAAAGATCTCGGCAAAAAAAAAAAATCAAGCTATTATGAATATAGTACAGGTTCTTTTTTTTATAATTGAAAACAGTTATAAAATCCCCGTGTGAACCTCAAAGTATCACACGGGGCTCACAGAAGTAAGTATTAATCACACATTAAAAAGTAAAGAAGGAAAAAATAATTGAGGTTATGAAGGTTTACAAATATTTACAACAAATTCACAGAAATTTTTTAAAAGCACTTCTGGCAGAAATAAGTTGGTGAAGATTCAGAGGCTAATTTATATTGTCCCTTGAAAGGCAGTCTTAGGATCTTTCGTTCTCTGACAAACTTGGAACACAGAAGGAGCACATGTTCTACATTTTCCTCGCCACCAATATTACTATTACAGGACCAATATTACAATTGCATTATTATTTTTTTTTTGTTCAAGTAGCTTTTAAAGGTACAAAGACTAGTTAGAAATTGGGTTATTTTGTAATTAGTATAAAAATGATGGTAGGATAATCTCTTATTAATGGCTGGAAAAAATGTCTATGTTATGCTCCCTTTATTTGAAATGAGATATTCTTGGTTCCAAGACTTCACCATGCTTTCTTTCAAAATCTTGTAAAATTATTTCGAAATATTAACGGAAATACCAATTTCGATCTTGGTGACAGCCTTTGCATGTTCAGACTCACAATCATTGCCAAGGTGGGAAAACGAGCTATGAGAGTGATGAGGAGCTGTTATCAGGCCGGATTACTGATGAGAAGGGTGCGTAAGATGCATTGTGATACTCCTTATCTGGAACCTTGATCGATCACTGCAGGTGTAAGAGCGTACAAGCCAATTTGGAAACAAGGCTAAAAAAAGTCAGGGACTCTCTGTAAAGGTGGAATATGAGAGGCCTTCAAAAGTGAGTGAGTGAGTGAATATTAACGTCGCACTGTTCAGCTACACGAGGGTTTTTGGCGACGGACCACGTAATTTTGAACCATGGTCAAGCGACGTGGACGACACCTGAGCTGGCACCCCGTCTCCTAGCTACCACACCACACCAACGGGAAGACGTTTCAGCTCTCGACAGATTTAACGTGCCTCGCTCCCCCACACGACGGGTCTATAGGGGTATTGGGCTCGAACTCATGACATGCCTGCCATGATCCGATACCTTGACCACTGGGCTACCGCAGCCCTAAGAGGCCTTCAAAAGAGACACGTGATGCAGAATTATTTTTGTTTGGATGTAGCAGGGATTACTATTCGTCCATTGGTTCTTGTCTCCCCTCTTGCGTTGGACTTTAGAGCTGATTCGCGTCTGAACTGCGCTGGTGAATTCTCTGCCGGTAGAATAAAAGGAGGTTAAAGGGTGGCTTGCCTTAAAACCGAAGTGTCGGTCTTGGGCTCTTTCCCACGTGAAACTACGTGATCGTTGGGAAGTCATTAGTTTCCTAACAGGAAATAGGTCCTTTGATGATGCCCACCACAAGAGTTTCCAATTTTTTTGGTTTAGTATTGTAAAAGATAAATTGTTGTGCTATGTGCATAGTTGTTATACTTATGCACATAGTCATAAGTATAACAACTTCATTATATAAAAGTCGAAAAAAAATGAATCAAATATGCTCATCAATATAATTAAGAGAGTAAAAATAATTCTTAATATATTTTTGTGTGCTTGCTTTGAGGAAACGTTTTAGATTTAAATACACTCATGTCCATAAATAACGGATAATTCAGAGTCAGGCCGAAATCGAACATTAAAATATATATAAATATAACATCCGTAAAATAACTACACACATCTTAATGAATCATATGCAAATTGCAGTAAGCTACCAGATGACACAGATAGTACGTTCCAATGACAAGAGTGTTAGAGGGGGATATATATGGAATACAGGCAAAGAAGTAAAATTGTTCGCAAGCGTTTTATATGGATTTCAGTGCAATAACATACAAAAGTATGATACAAAAGACGCATTTGGATTATTTTTTATGTGGTAGAATTATCGGCCATCTGGAATGTGGTTGCACCCATCTGGAAGTATCTGAGAAACTTGGAATCGCCCAAAGTGACATCTCTAATCTTTGACAACGATTTAAAGATTATGGTAATGTGAGTAGACGTTACAGCACAGGTCGCCCCCGAGTTACAACCCACAATGAGGACCGGTATTTGGCCAAAGAAACTGCCAAAAGAAATAGACGGAGCACAGCATCAGACCTGCCTCATCAGCTCTCTTCAGCCACTGGTACGACAGTTTCAAGACAGACTGCATACAGATGCTTATGGCGGATTGGTCTATATGAGCGTAGACCTGTCAGATGTGTTTCACTTCTGCAACTCACTGTCGCCTATGGTTAGCCTGGAGTAGAGAGCATTGTGGACACCATAACAGTGGGCTTGTGTGATGTATTCCGACGAGTCCAGGTGTAACTTGCAGTCTGATTCTCAACAGACATTCATATGGAGAGCGACAAGTACTCGTTATCACCAAGAGAACATTATTGAACGACCCCCCCCCCCCCCCCC
>BMAV01018684.1:5750-22650 GCA_019973955.1 Trichonephila inaurata madagascariensis | reverse complement strand
GGGGGGGGGGAGAGGTATTCTGGGTTTCAAAACTGACTTGCATGTTCAAATACGAAACATGACAGGCCAAATCTATCGAGACGTTTTTCCGAAACAACAGGCAAGTTTATTTCGGGGGCCATGAGCGTAGAATTTGTGTTTATGGAAGACAACGTCCGTCCTAACCGTGCAAACATCGTAAATGAATGCCTTCATTCGGAGGACATCCCCCGTATAAACTGGCCAGCATTCTCACAGGATTGCAATCCATTAGAAAATGTGAGGGACATGCTTGTGGCTGATGAGTTGTACCCCCCTCGTCCCCCTCCACCATACCCTACATATCTATCGGAGATTCGGTGAGCATTGCGTGATGAGTGGAGTAATTTCCCCAAGATCAGATCGATAATTTCACACTCAGCATGCTTAGGCGTTGTATGGACTGTATTGCATCGACTTGGAGACATACTATGAATTAACCATCATACAAAGCATATAAAATTGGCTTTTGTAAATAGGTTTATTTTTTGTAATTTACTCGGAGTAAAAATCGCAATTTTTATTAAAAATATCAAACATATAGCATCTTTTTTGCTCTTAACCTTTTGCTTCATATAAAGGTTTTACAAATAAGTCACATTTGTTTTGCTTCCGAATCTTTCTTTGCCTGAACTTGCATTAACTTTAATTTATGGACATAAGTGTATATATATATATATATATATATTCGGTTTTACTGAAACTAAATATCTTACAAGTATTTGTAATAGAATGGTAAAAATATTTAAATACTTATAAAAACAGGCTAAGTAATATCACCTAACGACAAAATTAACACGTTCGAAGCTTCATAAATAGTATGACCTTACAATTCTTCCAAAAAATTTTACTTTGACTTTTTTTTTTAATACTGACATTGCTTTAATGGACATGAAGAAAATGAATAGATGTGTTAATTTAAAATTCATCATTGAGTTCATTCAAGCTAGCTTTGTAAAAACTCTAAATTAGTTTGCTTCTATGGTATGATGTGAATTCAAAATGATGAAATAATCTTATATATATATATAGCCTAGGCTTGTTCAAGATATTATAAGTAGTATTTGGTTGTACTAAACAAATTTTTATTATTACAAAAATAGGCAGTTAGAAATTTTCAATGTATGCAGAACCCGGGGAATGTTATTGCTGTCTTTTTGAAATTTATTTAACTTTTAAATGAATGGACTTTTTTAAAAAATGCTACACTTTTCATCTTAATTTTTTGATAAGCTCCAGAAGATAGTTTAGTTTAAATGCAAAACTTTCACTGATAAATTTACAGTTCGATAGCTTATTGATTAAGTACAGTTAGTTACATAGTGTTCTATGAGAATTTGTTCTCAGTTAAAACTTACCAAACACATAGAAAACCGCCGGCCATCCTCCCAGAAAATCTAAGCCGCACAGCCATCCCGAAACAGATAATGAAACAACGGTCCCTAATGGACAACCACTGAACACTGCTGATGAAATCCGACTGCGTTCTAACTTGGGGGCCCAACGACTTACCATTGTGTTCATGGATGGATATGTTAATCCCTAGGAAAGAAGCATTCAAACATTAAAGGTACAAACATAAATACTGCACTATTCCGGGGGTGGCTAACCTTTTTTGGCATGAGTGCCACTATCTGAAAAAAATTATGCGTGCCACATTAAAATTTTTAAATAGACAAAAAAGATGAACAGGTGAAAAAATTTTGCTTATAAGCTTATTACAGGATTTTTATACAAATAGCACATTTTTTTAGTTTAAGTCTCTCTCTCTCTATATATATGAAAGAAATTTATATAATATATCAAAAACAAGGAATAATAGATAATGAACATAACAAGAAATAACGTAATAAAAATATAAAAGCAAAACATGAAGATCGAATTTATAGAAAAATAGAAAAAAGGAACTACAAAAAAAAAACCTAGCAAGTCAGAAAGCAATTTCGGACTTAGGACCAAATAAGTGGTGTTAAACTAGTTTAAAGGCGCCAACCTTCCCCCTTTGCAACTCGGTAGGAAAAACCAAACAAAATAAACAAAAACTCAAAGTATATAAAAACTCACAGAAAATATGATAAAACCACTGACTACTATTCTGCAACAAATTCTAAAATTTTAAAGCAGAAAATTCCTAAAACAATTACGCAAGAAAAGTATTTTTTACAAAATTTTTACTCACAGAGCTTTTTCCAAGAGAGCCAAGAGTCTTGAAATTAATAGAAAGCTATTATTTTCACCGAGTTAAAAAACCTGAATATACATAAACGCATCTTTTAAACTATCCAGCAAAGATAGATGCTAAGAGAGATGACAATAAAATTTGGTAGGCTATGAATTGGTTGGTTGTCAAAAATGTGTAAGATGTTCAAGATGTGTGTGGAAAAAAGTAAACTGTGAGAAGAGTGTTTTAATATAGTATACTTATATATATATATATATATATATATATATATATATAAGTTCTGGAAATTTAAGAATAACATAATAAATTAGATAAAAGTACAAACTTAGGTTTTATTGTTAAGAAACGTTTTGAAGGTTCAATTAGTGAAACTAGGCATAACATTAAAATCAGTAACTTGAAGCATTTAACTCTAAATAAAATTACTAATCAGTCAGTACTGAATGTGGCTTTTAAATTAGTAGTTTTTTTTTTTTTTACCAAGATATCTATATTAGGATTAGCTCTTGAAGATGCTGACAAAATTAGGTTGTTTTAGGGGCCTAGCAGCTGGTTTTGAACGATATTTTGATTTTAGGTTCCTAATAGAAAACATTTATTCTCAAACATATGTTGATCCGTCTATTGACGGAATTTTTTTTTCTGAGACAACCGCATTTTTAAAAAAATTGCAAAAAGGATTGTTATTTATTGTCATTTTTTCATTTTTTAAAAATTTTTCAGTAAGTCTTCGCTTGCCACTATTACAACTCTACCGTGCCCATTGTGGCATGCGTGCCGTGGGTTGGCCACCCCTGCACTATTCTATAGCAAAATTGAGGTACATTAGTTTCTAATTAAGAACAACTATAAATCTAAAAAAAAAAAAATTCTACAATAGAATCAAAATATATTTATTGGAATTTATACGCATTTTTTAAAGTATGCACAATGAAAAATTTTGTCCCTTTAAGTTTTGATACATTAGGAAATAATAGGTATTTTTCAATTTTAAAATGGAAATAGTAGGTGAGGGGACATAGCCACGAACTAATACCTAGCGTTGACGCAGATAAATGTTTAGTTTGAATCCTGATTTCCCTAAGAACCTATCGTGTAGCAGTGCTGATGCACAATAAACCTTACAAGGCTCGAAGTCCTCTCATTGGTATGTTTAAGAAGTTTGGAAAACGGGTGTGGAGGATAGAACTCGAGACGTTTGGTTCCGTAAGCACGCAATATGACTACTAGACAAAAGTGATCACTCTTATCCGGAGGCTGTTACTGTTGAAGTTACCGCTACATGGGTAATATGTTTGTAAATTTGAAAAACAAGGTTTAATTGTTACTTAATTCATGAAATTTTTGAATTTTTGTTTTAATTCTTAAAACTTCATATCCATAGAACAAAATTACCAGATTAAAATATTCCCTATATCCACATAATTTTGAGATACTAGTTCAAATGAAAGATTACAAAGACAATAAAACTTTTAGGAGACTGATTTATTATAGTTTCATTTAAATATAAACACAATAATAAGACTTTTTTTATATTCACTCTAGCGAATAGTTACTAAATATGGAATTTAAAAGCCACATCAAATCAGTTATTAATAACTTAAAAAACCACCTCTATCAATACCCAAGCAAACAAATTTACTGAGAAATTTTGGATGTTTGTCTCTTATTTTCAGCTATAGAAATATTTATAAAAACTCGAGTATTCAGAATTTTAAATTGTAAGCAAAAGTCATTATTAATGGAACTAAATATTGCAATTAATTAATTATAATTTTAAGAAATTTTTATTTAAGTTGGTATTTAAAACAATTATTTATTCAGAAATTTTCAAATACACGTCAGCAAAAACAAAAAAATTCCAAAACTTAGGAATGTTTCCGAATGTTTGTCTTTAAAAAGTTATGATATTTTCATTTGTGTTCAATAATTTTCATAACCAAGAATTTTATTCTCGCTTTATTTAATATAATTGTGAAAAAAAAAACATTTACTGATTTAAACAGAGAAAAATAATAATGGAATACTAAATATGAAATTCGTATTTTCTATCTTTTAATTTTTAAAGTTTATGTATTCTGAAAATACAGATTATTTTAATAAAAAATAAAAATGTTGTTTAACTTTTAATCAAGTACAAGCACACAACTGTTATTTAAATTTTAATTATATATCAAATCTAAATTTTTTAAGGAAGTAAAAATAATTTTCATCTAAATTTTAATAAAGTATAATGAATTATCTGAATTTTAATAATGCATAAGGAATTGTTATTCAAATTTCATGTAAATATTTACTTTAAACTTAGAAGACTTTGTTATGCATGATCAGTAAGGAAAAAAATAAACTTTAAAAAGATTTTCCGTAAAGGGGAAAAAAGATTTTTGTTTTAAATTTTGAAAATATTTACAATTGATATTAGTTGACTTAAAAATTCGCAGGTAAGCATTTGGAAACTTTCCTGAATATAAGTATCTGATTATTTCATTTGGATAATTACACATATATTTTTACGAATTTTGTGTAAAATAGTGTAAATAATGTGTATTTAGATGTGTAATACATTTATATTACTCAGTTATATATCAATTTTATGTTAAAATTGTAATATTCGTAAGCAACGTGGTTCCTTACGTTATAATGGCGATTCAACAGAAACTTGGCAAAATTTGGTGATAGAGACAAATTGGCATAGTTTTTGGTGACCTAGTTGGTTACTTAGCGATCTTGTTGGTGACATTTTTTGGCGAGTTCGGGATCCTATGGATTTTTCTGGAAATTAGTGGAGAAATTCACTAATTCCACGATCTATGATGCAAGTGGATCTTTCTCGAAGGATCCGTGACGTCTATAAATAGAGAGACGCTTACTGAAACTGAGTTAGTATTGTTTTAAGATTAATAGTCTTGCCTTCAAGAATCAATTAGCGATTAGCACGGCTATTGAGTAGGATGAGAGGTGATTGTGAATAATCTTTTGCATACGTGTATTTCAGACTCTAATAATTGTGTCTGAGTGCTGTTGAAGAGTCAAAAACTTCTGAGATTTATTATGTGAATATTGCTGTTGAATCCTGTATTTCAAGGATTCGTTTTTCGACAATAAATTCTCATCGCTCTTAAATTCGTTGCGATTAATTAGCATAAGATACTCGAACCTCGATTCCTGTAACAATATATTCCTTCTTTTCATGCAGTTTAAACATTGTAATTTTTCTTGTAGTTCTGTAAATTCGCCAACAGTATTTACGTTTCAAAAATAACAATTACAGTTCACCATTAATCAAAAAATAACTGTTTCAGATTTTTTATTCCACTTGGGGTATTTCAAATAAAAAATGTCGCAAGAAACAAAATCTAAATTAAAATTTTTTTTATGGACACTTACGTATTATACCATAGATCAATTATGCTAAAAAAAAAGTCGTCGCCAATTTTAAATAAAAGGCTGCCACACAAATGCTGTTATAATTATTATTATAATGATATTGAACATGCGAGGGAATGGTTTTCTCTAATGGCTGCGTATCACGGAATTTGGCGACATCTTTTGATTTGACTAAATAGGTCGACGGTATAATTCGTTAAATAACTTTTTATTTAATGAATGAATATTCTGAATATGTGAAAAGATTTTTAATGCTCAGTGGTTAATTTTGTAACAATGTTATTATATTAAGGAAGTGAAGTGAATAATGTTATGTTCTACTCCAAAACGAACTGCTCTCACCTCACCTATACCTTCCAAAGCTCTTGCCACAATGAAAGGAATTGTTCCCCAGCGTACCGCGGCAGGTGTTAATAGCGTTAATACTGAAGTTAAGAGCACTCCACCACCAAATACTCTTTTTGCACCAAAGTTTTTAGCGATGTAGCCTCCAGTCAACACAGTAACGAAATAGGCGTAGAAGAAAGAACTCATGATAAGGCCTTGAGTTTTTGCATCCCAGTTATATTGTTCACTCTGAAATAAAGATAAATATTTTTTATAGGATTTAATTACAATATGCATTATTCATATAAAATCCATTGTTTTGCTAAACCAAACTCTGAATTATCAAATTATTCAGAAACATTTATTTCTAATAAATAACCACAATTAAAATTTATATTTATTCTTATGTTAAGAATTATTTTTTTTTTACTTTTTAGTTCGATTAACCATAAAACCGTGTTTTTTAGTTTTTTTTATATAAACTATAATTTATTTTTATTACACTATTTAATCTTCAAAATATCATGAGAAAATAAACAATCAATACAAGCCGTTTATCATGCAAGTATCGAGATACCAAATACAAGTGACAAAGAAGGTTGATTTATCATGTGTGTGCGTCCTTTTGTTTTGGATTTCATTATCATTTTGAACAGTTGTTTAGCCTTTTTAATGAAGTTTCTTTATTGAGAGGGTTGATTTTATCAACAAATTGGTTTTTTTTTATAAACCCTTGTTGAAATCTCCCTAAGGAACTGTGTAGAAATTCTAAATTCAATTATCATAAAAAAATAAGTATTGCTTCTATTTAAAAGCGCATGCCAATTTTTGTTTCATGCATTAATAGCAATTGTTAGAAAAAATATCAAAGCATTTTTCACAGTAGAAAAAAAGGCTTAACATTTTAAATGAAGACATACTAGTTATTTTATGTTTCTGATTGATTGAATATTAACGTCTCACTGTTCAGCTACACGAGGGCTTTTGGCGACGGATCACGTAATTTTAAACCATGGACAAGTGACGTGGACGACACCTGAGCTGGAAGACCCCTCTCCTAACTACCACATCACACCAATGGGAGGACATTTAAGCTCTCGACAGAATTAACGTGCATCTCTCCCCTACACTGTGGGTCTTTAGTGGTACTGGGTTCGAACTCGTGACAAGGCCAGCCACGATCCGATACCTTGACCACTAGACTACCGCAGCCTGTATTTATATCACATACACAAATGGAAAACAATTGACATTCGGAGAATTAGGTGAGTACAAGTGAAGATTATTAGTATTTACCTTTGAATACCTTGAATTCCTGATGTCTTCATCTTCATCAGTTAAATTTGGACATTCATCTGCGTAGGAAATATTAGTTCTCGTGACTATTTCTGAAGTGTTGACCATTGCCACCATCGCCACACTTAAATTCGTCCTTAAGGCATACACATTGAATATACCGAAGAATCCAAAGACAACAAAAATCACTCGTTTGGGGAAGTAGCATCCTTGGGATTCTTCAAATGAAAAAAAGTTTTATTAATGAATATTTTCATAAAAGAACAAATCAACGTATCAGATGACGAGGATGATACCTAGACGCGTTCATTACTCTTTATCTACTTCATGTGAGATTTTGATGCCCTGTTTAATTAAAACTGACAGCGGGTGTGTGGGGCACCGAGTCACCCAAGGCTCACGACATCGTTAATTCTGGAAAAATTGTTTATTTGTTACCAATGACCTTGTGTGGGACAGTATCCTTCTGTATGATAGTCTTCATGAGAACTAAAATGTATTTGTCACATATTTCCCTCCTTTTTGGGAGGGACAAAGGATTTTATGCGATCTTAAGATACCTATTTTGACAGAGATCTTCACGCAACAACTTTTGTTTCAAAATATTTTTTATGAGCATGCTACATTCTTCCCCTGTGCATAACTTAGTGGTTTTAATTGCTGTATTAACTTATTATGGTTTATAATTGTAAATGAACAGAATTTGAAAAAAAAAGAAATGCGCATCTGTAATCTATATTGAAGGAAATTAAAACTGATCAAGCAAGAGAAGAATTTGCTTAATTATGATAACGAAAGTAAATTTGAGAAAAGTTATAAACATGAAACGTTTGAGTTGAAAGGAAAATTTTCAAATGTTACCTAAAGAACTCCATCAAGAAAAATATCAAGCTATAAGTATATTTATTATAAGACACGCTTCACCCTGTCAAAAAGATACAAACAAGAAAAAGTTTAACATGCTATTTGTCGATCATCAAAAAGGAAAATGAAGCTACAATAACGAACAAAATATTACAGTTTTGCCTGCAAATAACATTTCTGTAATATTTGTGAAATGTGTCTGTGACTTGTGTCCTTTATTAAAACCACGCACATCTGAAACTTCTTGGTTCAGTTTGAATGACATTTTTTATCAAATTATCAAAGACAAATTGAAAAGTTCTTAAAAGTAGGTAAGTATACTTTCTCTTAATTAAATCAAGCACTAGAATTAGGATTTTTAACATGTACAAATAAAAATGTTTATAAAAAAAGTATTGGGGTAACTCAGTCACCCCGCGCGACTATTAACGTTCGTATCAAGTGCTCGTCTGCTCCCGGGTTAATGATAGTAAAATGGCAAGATATAATCTTTAAAATTTTTCTCCCTGTTTAAGTATAAGTGAAGTTTTAGAATTTTATTTATATTGAAGGAAAATAAGAAAGAAATTGAGAGTTTTCATCGTAATTCCTCGATAGATTTGGCACCATGCTTTTTGTGCAAGTATGCTTACAATTGGTTCTACTGTACCCGTGTTGGAATCTGACTTTGATGCATCCATTTTCCTTACTTGAATGACAGTTTAAACATAACTCCACTGATAAGACTTTGCATCAAGAAAAGATTAAAGGTAGTTATTAGATATTTCTGATTAGATAACGATAGATGGTCACTGATTTTATCAGTACCTTCCCTCGAGCTAGAGTAAACTTCTCGTATGTAGTAAAGATTATTAATTCTTCTTCCTCCGTTCTTGCCACTTTCATATTAAACTATTGCGCTGCGTTCAATCTGTACTAAAATCTTTAATGATTTTCATATTCTGGCAAGATAAATCCGATAAGATAAATCTTACAACTCCTTTTATCTTTTCATTTGTACCAATTACGACCATTTTGATGCTTCGTAGCAACAAGGAACATGACGCCATTAGGTTCAAACTTCGATCACGTAGCAGTGTTATCAACTCCAAGCGAGCATGCGCAGAAGGCATAATGGAAAATCTAAACATCCATTTTGTCACTTAATATTAGGATTCAGTCATATGTATATACATTTCTGGTTTTAAATTTAATATGCCCTAACTGTGCAACAACAAAATTAAAGGCATTTTCAACATTTGCAGTATGTTAGGCAATTATAAATATTTTGCTCAGGAAGAATAGAATTAATTAAAAATAAACTATTTAAACATGGAGTTTGAAATTCGTTAAATTATGTCACTATTTATTCTATATATTCGTACTGAAATTTTTTTCCGTCTGAAAAAAAAACAATACTTCTATTAGAAACATTCAAGTTTGGTTTATATATATTTAATTGCTATGCAAAAATAGCTACAATATATGTGTGTGTGAAGTTAGAATACAGTTTTGAATTAAGACGTTGAGGAAACAGCACATGCTCTATAGAAGAAAACCGAATAGTACATGAAAGTAAGCAGTTCTGTTAGAGATAAATATATAAAATTATAACACGCACACACACACACACATATATATATATATATATTAGATTACTTTTCCAAATAAGAAATTGTTTAAAATTTGGTTATTAGTTGAAAATTGTCCAAAAAGTTTTTCAAAAATATAAAGACATGTTATTAATGGTATGAATATAGTTTCCTATAATTAAAGTTTTTACAAATCTTATACTATAGGTATAAGATAATGTATAAAATACAGGTAAATATATTATTTGGGAGGGAGAGGGGTTCTGAATAAAATAATTCAGTGATATAAATAATTTAGAGTAAAATTTTCGTCAGCCAAGATGTTTATCATGTTTTGTGTGTGAAAATAATTTCGTACAATATATTTCCAGCGTTAGTAAAGGAAATATAAAAAATGAATGTTACATATTAAATAATGAATTTTATAGAATCATATGAGAAATTAGGTTTAAGAGAAGGAGAGTAACAAAAACATAATGGGGCAGTTGTTTTTTTTTAATTTTGAGCTACGAATATTTGAACTTGTTCACGTGAAAAACTGGAAGGTTAAAAGTTGCATCAAATCAAAGAATTTATTTGTTCTTATTAATTAGCCATAGACATGTATTGTCAAAACAACTTAGCAATCATTTCTGACAATTAATACGAATTGTAATTGCTTAAGCACCGATTAGACAAATCTAATATTTATCTTAAAGTTTTGGTTTTCTTGACTATTTATCGATCAAATATTGTGTAAAATCCTAATTAAATTTTAAGCAAAAATTTTAGTATCCTAATTAAATCCATAGGACAAACACCAAAGCTGAATAAACATAAAAGGCAATGATATTTTGTAAAAATAATAAATTACGATTGTACCTATATATTCAGTTACGGAAGAATATGAAAAATGCAGCCTAAAAATGCTTTTGATAATATCACTACTTTTCTTTAAAACTTAAAAAAGTTATTAATTCTTATAGATAAGAGATTCAAATTCTGTACGTCTTCTTATATTAATATTAATTTTTCTAATAAAGTATATAAGCTAATGAAAAAATTTAGTGTATTACTGACAATAAAATTATATATCACACCTAATTTTACTATTAAACATCTCATGGTATAAGATAATATATAAAAAAATTTTAAATAAAAATATAATTTTTTTTGAAAACATGCATCGAGTTTATACTTTTCCTTCTTTGCATGGTCAAATTGTCCAGAACAAGTGCAACTCTACTTTTTAATTTATTAAATATGCAAAACTAATTTGTTAAAAGACTTAATTAATAAAATAATATTAATAAAATAATTTTTTATCTGAAAAATAATTTTGACTGCACTTTGATAAAATAATTTTTTTTTTTACTTTTGAAGATTTTTTTCTAAAGAGTGTAAAATTAAATTTAAAATTTATGTTAAATAAGTGAAAAAGATATACTGCATTGAAATGTTATTTAATTTACGAAACAATAAAAAGTATCATTTACAAAAACAAATAAAAGAAGAAAAAAATGAAAAATTATAACATGCGCATAAAAAATTATTTTTCAAAACTTTTACACTACTTCTTTTAAAACAAAAATGTTTAAAAAAATTATTTTTCAAAAGGAATAAATAAACAAAGAATATAACAAATATTTCACTTTACCAAATATCGTTTAAAAAACTTTAAATCTCTTATTCACACTTTATACAGGTTTACTTTTAAATTTCTTTCATATAAACTATTTTCTCAATATAAAATGAAGCATGATATACAAAAAAACCTGATTAATATTCATTCTTAGTATACAAATTTAACATACGAATATTACGAAATATACAGGTTTAAGAGGAAATGTTTTCAACAACATCAATCAAAACCAAAAATAACTACACAGTCAATAAAAATTGAATTTTTTAATTAAATGGAAAGTAATGGTTTTCACGGTAAATATGATACTAATAACACTCATATAATTTTATATTTAAATATGTAAAGAACTTTTTCAGGAATAAAAAAAATTAATTTTAATGTTCAAGTAATTGTAAGCGTTACTTTTCTCATAGTATTTCACACGCATTTGATTCTTTTGAATTTCGTGCAGTGCATCTTTTCAACAAGCTTGTAACTCTGGTTTTTTTTTTAAAAGGAGATATTTATAGAAATTTTATTTATTTGTAAACATTCCAATAAAAAAAATTATACTTTTGTAGGTATTCCAGCTTCGTATTGTTTTACTTGAAGTTTCATCACCAACACATAAGCATGGATACACATTAACAATACATACCCCCATACACACACATGCACACACACACACACATACGCACATGCACGCACACATGTGTATATATGGACTGCATACTCAAATTAATTTTTTAAAAATTACTAAACATTTAATTTTTTGAAAAATATCTGCAGAAACAAATAATTAATCAACAAATTTTAGAATTAATTAACTAACACGTAACAAATGATAAGAAATTTAGTTAGAAAGTTTTTAAACTTTACAAAATAGCAGTACTCTTATCACTATCAATACAGAGATGAAAACTAAATAATTTATGTGTATGATAACTAATTTATGTACTATTATTAGTAGTAGAATTATATAACCTAGAAGGTGGAATAAAATACACCTTACTTTTTTTCAGGGATGAATCTGGAGTGGTTACTGTTTCAGATTGCATACTTTTTTGGAAAATCCAAAACGTATTGTACTCTATTTCTTGTAATCCAATGAAAAAATTTCACAACAGATGTGACAATGTGACTTTTTAATTACTTGAACAGAACTATTTATCTGGAATTTCAATTCATATAAAAAAAATCAATAATACTTCCTTTGATAAATGTATACTTTTTTTTTAAAAAAAATTAAATTTACTACACTGTGTCTTCTAACGTTTTAAAGCAACAAACACCTTTATATCATAACTTAAATAATTTACTTGGGTGAAGAAGCAAAATCGTATCACAAATTTTTTTTTATAAAAAGGATAAAAACGTAGTCGCTAAAATTATGGAGTAATAGAACAAGGGTGAGATAAACTTTTGTTGCTTTCCATTTGCGTCAATATCTACAACAGGAATTTATCATGAACAAGACAACCAAAATTTACTGTCCATAAATATCAGAGCATAAAAACGCTTGGCGAAATATTTAAATCAATGCTATTATTTAAAAAATGTGCTATTTGCATAAAATTCCCACGAAAAGCTTATAAGTAAAATTTTTTCAGTTTTCCATATTTGTTTGCTAGAAAAGTTGGAAGTGACACTCAGAATTATTTTTTATCAAATAATGGCACTCTTGTCATAAAAGGTGAGCCACCCCTGAAGTACATCATCCAAAGATTTCACAGTGTTTTTGCTGTTCTAAAAATAATAAACATGTTTTCTCATGCTGTGTATGTGTGTCTTTGTCTTGTTCTTTCTTGTGATTTGTTTCGTCACTTCTACGGTAAGAAAGCGTTTTTCGATCATGCATTGCTAATTGAATCTCCATCGTGTAGGTGTCCTCTATTTGTCCTAAAAGTTTGTAACCGTTGTACTAATACACCCTGTAACAATGGCAAGACTGGATTATTTGTATGATTAATTAACAACGCATGCTATATAACATGTGTGGGAAGACTTTTCCAGGGTACGGGCTATTTCTAATTTTTTCGAGGTGTAGCGGTCCACCCATTAACGTGGGTGTGGTGAGGTAAGAAAGAGATCTAAAATATTTATTATAACTTAATAATAAAGACGGAATATGTGTGTACTTACTTTAATAACTAAAATAAATAACTCACGGTTTTAAAACCACGTTTAAAGCAAAACGCAAGATAGACAAACATAATAATAATAGCCACAAATATAATAATATCAAATGATGCATTTATTATCAAACAATTTAAAATACATGAAAAAATAAAACATTTTCATCTGAAGTTAGTTCTCGTACTTACAGCCAGAAAAAGACTCAGTCTGCAATACTGTTAGCCTATCTTGGTCCTATTTCGGTATATAGTTACTAACTGTTAATCTTCAGGTGGTCACCCCAAAATGTTTTGGAGGTCCACCGGTCTATCACGATCGACTTAATGCCCTCTCCACTAAATACTGTCCCCTAAAAATGGTTTAATGGTTGAGCCTACTTTTTCATTTGTATATTGGCTCAAGGACTTAACAGATCTTAACATGTCACTAGTAGCTGGCATTTGTTGTGATTTTGAACCTCAATTAAATGTTAAGATCGATACTTGAATTGGTATCCCATTCTTTACATACAGGGCCGCTTCTAGGCTTAGGCACACTAGACACATGGCTAGGACGCAAAAGATTGGGGGCGCCAAAAATTGGAAGGCGAAAAAATACAAAAAATTAAAACTACAGCAAATGTACCACCACTACGAATATAGTAAAGCGACGAAAAAGATGATAATTAACTGTTTGAAAACAGTTTATACATAATGCATACTCTACAACAGGGATGGCGAACCAGTGGCTTGAGTGCCATTGATGGCAAGTGACATAATATTTTCGGCACGTCAGTGATTAAAATGGTTTGCATTTTATTTTTCTAAATTCACTATAAGGTATTACGAATAAACGCGAGTGACAGGGGAGCACACTCTTTTGTTATTGTCTTGCCTTAGTTACGTCATGGACTACAGTTGATTAAAATGCCAAATTTGTCTACGTACAGCGTAGTCAATTTTATTGATACAACTGTATATTAAAGTTTATTTGTGTTATATTTACGATTTTTAACTGTTGTTTAATATGGCTAGTTCAGTAAAAGAACAAAAAGTGGAAGTTAGTAAGTGTAACAGAGAACTTCAACTTTGGTGGACCAAGAAACATGGCATTATTAGTAAAGGCGACAAAGCGGTATGTGTTTTATGTTCTGGAATAGTGGTATGCAGAATATCGTCTTTAAAACAGTATTTTGAAAAAAATCACAAACTCTCTTGTCAAAAAAAGTGAACTACAGCAAAAATAATTAATTGCTAAGGAACAGTTTGGCAGATGATTTAAATTCAGCATGTATTCTACAAAAAGAAACATCTTGAAATTCTAATATAAGTTATTTGTCATCCTATCTGTCTATTTAGTTTTATTATTTTACCAATAATCGCAAGTCAAAATTATTGGACAGCACGTCCATACGTCATTATACACTTCTTTGAGAAAAATGGCACTTTGATGCATAAAGGTTCACCACCTCTGCTCCATACTGTAATAGCAAATCGTTTCATTAATTTACTGTACTAATTTACTAAAAGGTGCGTGGGTCGTGATGTTGTAAGGTAAGAAATCAGCCAGAATGGCCAAAACATACCACTGTCCTTTCCTTAAGTCTTCCAATTGCCTGTCTGCGACACGGCGGATCCATAGATGGTGGATAATGGAAACAATCTAAAAAGAACAAAAACGTACAAAGGAAGAAAGTGAAAAGAGTAAGAACTAAAGAACCACCCAAAACCAAAGCTGGCAAGGTAAGAATTGAAGGAGAGGGATGCTCTGGAAATAGTGGGAGGGGCGTAGCAATTTGAAATGCCTAGGGTGCCAGGGAGGTTAAAAATGGCCTTGTTCACATCTGTGTCGCACCCACGTGAGCACTCTTTGACCCTAAACATCTAAAGTGAGAGGATTTTAGTTAGGAATTTCGAAGCCTTAATAAGGTTAAGATTTCATTGCACTAGCTACTGCATTTCACCTGAACTGAGATAAGTTTCACGAGTAAATCAGGACAGCATCAATGCACCAAAGCTTCTTATGCAATTTGTTATGCAATATGGAAACTAAAACGATTGCATAGCTTGATCATTTTTATCGATAAATTAGTCGATCGATTTTTAATGAGGTTCTAATCACATTTTATTTATATTTCGGATAATTTTTACTTTTTGGCCTCTTGTTATTTCTTGTTGCTTTATTTTGTAAATTGTTTTATTATCATCTCTTTGTTATTTTAATTAATTAATTTTTTCTTTTCTAGTAATCATCAACTTTTTTTATACATCATATGAAAATGGTTTTCTTAAATGGAGGTTGAAATGAATGTGGTTAGCAGAGACTTATGCTGCTCATTTTATGATCAAGTGTTTACAAGCCCATTCTATTTGAAAATGCATTTAAGAGTAAGTCAGTGTTTCTCAAAGTGGGGGGCGCGCTAACCTTATACGGGGGGCGCGAGCATATCGAAAATAAAAGATTAAAAAAAATTAATTTACTGTAATGAAGTAAGAAAATACTTTCTGACATAATAAGAAATACACATTTACACTGATAGAATTTATTAGTATTATTTCATCAAACATAAAAGCTTTCATTTCGATACATTCATTAGCTATCTGATCCTATAAATAAATAAAAAACATCACATTTTGTTTGATTTGCTGTAATCCCACGATGAGAGATTTTTTTACTGAGTTTTCTCTTTTTAAATCTAAAATACTATTTCAGAGAAAAGACAAAACCCAGACCCAGAGATATATTCTAGGAAGATAAAAAATTCATCTGTTTGACCTTCGAACTTACTGCTATGGTTAGTTCGTTCCTTTTTTATGCCTTTATTTTTCATTTAGGGAAGTTGTAAATAATGCGCCTATACGAAAGAGTTATATAACATTTCGAAAAGCAGAGAAAACATTTTGAAGGATTATTAGGCTAATATTTATTTTTTATGAGTATTTTGAAACATATAAAGCATGATGAAAAACGTTTTAAATAATTCATTTTTAGATCTTAACATTCGTAGTTTTACATTGATTAAACATTTAACCCGGGAGCGTTTGCGCGGGGTACAAACTACAAAAATTTGAACAAAATATGACAGTTTTGCTTGCAGATATTATTCCTGTAACGTTCGTGAAGAGTTTCTGTGATTTGTGTCCTTTATTAAGGTCGCGTACCTTAGAAACATTTTAATTCGGTTCTATTGGAATTTTTCTCAAATTATCAATGAAGAAAGGTAGAAAGTAGGTAAGTATCCTTTCTCTTCGTTAAATTATTCACTGGAATTGTGATTTTTATTTTGTACAATAAAAATAATTGTTAAAAAATCTTCGACTATTCCCATTAGTATCGAATGCGCGTCTGCCCTCGGGTTAAAACATTTTGAAGTCTTCTCGTTTTAAATATTAAAAATAACACAATTATTCTTTATCGGTATTTTTTACATTCTTTTTCATTATTTAACATTAATAATAAATGCTAATTTGTGAGGATTACAATTACACACACACACAGTTCGTTTAAATCTATTTATAATATGAGCATTCATTTAAA